>ML780477.1:1387433-1404035 GCA_009831015.1 Picea engelmannii
TTGCTTCTAGAAGGATCTTCCTCTAGATGCTTCTCTTAATAGACATATTTAGTATAAATAAGGGTCGAGGGTATGAAAACCCTAGCTTGGAGATTATTGTAACAGAGCGCTACTCGATTGGAGGTTGCCCCCTCGAAGAGGCCCGTGAACATTGCTTTATGAATCGAAGTGTTATTTCTATTGCTATTCTTATATCATTTCTGTGTTATTGTGAAGATTATGCTGGATATTTTACTGTTATTCTGTCATTTCTAGCATTTTATTTCTATTCTGCATATTTTATATATTTGGTATCTTGCAAGCTACATTAAAGAATGGTTCCAACGGAGAATTGACAACCTCATCGAGGAAGGGAAACAACCGGTTGGCATGATTTCAACAACCATCAATGACAACAACAAAAATGCATCAACTTCATAGTAAGTCTATACTGATGTCATCTTGTTTTCTTTATCAATCCAGTTATTCTATCTCTTTAAATAGAAATCTCTAACCAAACATTCATAACTTCCAATTTCTTCTTTTCAGGTCTTCCTCTCTACCGTCGCGCACTTCTTCTTTCTATAGTCCTAATTCTTGTACTTATTTCTTTTTATGGTCCACGGGAGCCCCAATCCTAGTCTATATGACAAATCCATTTAAATTTCCAGAAATATGGAACATATTCCAGAATTTTTGATAAATTTCAAAGAAAACTAATTCAGGAATATTTTTTTTGGATTTGATAAGCTCAACATACTTATTGATATTCCAATAAAGTTTGAAACGTATTTCTTTATTGTTTGAGTACTCCATTCTAGTAACCTTTTCAATAAAATGTAGATCTTAATTATAAATGTTTATATTTGTTTGTTAAGTTATGATACATTGTGAAAAGGAGTTTTAATTGGATAGAGGTGGAATGAGTGCACGTAGTCATCGATCGAGCAACCTTTGTTGCAAAATATTATTAGTATTCTATTGTATTTGAATGTTTAATGTGTATGCTTCAGAAAGATGGAACAGATTCCATAAATATGTAACATACATTATTATTTTTTGATAAATTTCAAAGAAAACAAGAACCTTTGTTGCAAGACATTGTTAATATTTTATTGCATTTGAATGTTTAATGTGTATGCTTCAAAAATATGGAACATATTCCAAATGCAAAATTTTTTTTCTAGGAATCTTTGTTTAATATTCTATTGTATTTGAATGTTTAATGTCTATGCTTCCTGGTCCTTTTCCCCGGACACCTTTATTGCAAATCATTTAGAAAAAAGTTTTCTAAGTACCATGTTTGAACTATACACACCCCAGGAAAAAACTAACTCGTTCGCATATTAACTTGGGGGGTCATCTACAAGTCAAATGTCTTGTGGCTGGCCAGTGGGATGTTGCCACAAAGAACTTCAACCTACTTCCCATGTGTATGTCTAGTGCATTTATTCCCATTCCAACCTGGCAGAGACTACACTGCCATACAACACTTATTATTGAAAAGATTTTATAAATAATCAAATTTATATAAATACATATTTGAGAAAAACTAATAATGATCCCCCATTTTTAGCTCACATTAATAAAATCACCTAATATATTATCAATGATTAAGAGGATCTTATCCCTTTACTATTAAAAAGGAAGACCAAACATGCTTACCCAAAATCAAACATATATTAAGGATTCCTATATAGGATTAAAACAAAGTTGTCATGATTTCATACATAGGCTAACTCTATCAATAAACTAAAGACCCTTACCAAAAGCAAATAATTACATATTTATTATTTATAAAAATTTAGAAATGCATAATAAACTTTATTTAAAAATCATTATATTTCATTATTAAAATTATTTAAAAATGTTTTAAAATTCAAAATTATCATATTTTAAATATTTAATAAAGTTTAAAGGGGTTAGATTTAATGATGAAAAGCGAGAAGTTTTTCATTGTTGGGAAAGGTTCAATTCCCATGAGGGCTTAGCCTAAAGCTATGGGGCACGTTGAGGTAGTGGTCGAATGTGTGGTTGCACCAAGTGATATTATATTAGATGGTATTGTGACATGTGCACACACAAGTGGATCAAATCCCACCCCCATGTCCTTCAAACTTTTTTCCCAAAGGGGTTCAATCCAATGGTGGAAAGCAAGGAGTTTTTCACCATTGGCAAAGGTTCAATTCACCCAGGTTTCTACATTTTAAGATAATTTTTCATCCTTAAAATTATTCATGGCTTGAGGTGTTGGTCAAACATGTGGTTTCACCTAGATATATTATATTAAATGGAATTATGACCCATGCACACATAAGTGGATCAAATCTCACCCCCATGTCCTTCAAATTTAAGTGTAGCTCCGGGGTGTAGAACAATCGGTGATAGAGTGCATTGTTAAGACACTCCATTATGTGAGGCCACTGATTATAAACCTTGACTTACCTTATGTGTTGTGTGTGGGGAATCATAGGCATGCCTGAAGGTTATAGTGGTAGCGATCAAAATCAATCATATATCATGCGAATACAATCTGAACCTCGTTGTCAATTCCACCATATATATAATTAAACTAACACAAAACATAACTAATAATAAATCTAGTTGTATAACACAAGACATAGATAATAATAAAATCTAGTCTTAAAAAAATATAAAATATAGCTAATAATAATATTTAATAAATAATTAAAATAACAAAACTATAACAAAATAATAAAATATAATATAACCTTATTATAAAATTTAAGTTAGTTTATGACCAAGCATATGTATTTTTAAGAAGATATGTAAATGATATGAAAAGAAATCATAACAAATATAAATATATATATATATATATATATATATATATATATATATATATATATATATATATAGATATATATATATTTAAAATTTTTGATATCATATCTTTTTATTTTCAAGTTGGCTTGCACGCAAGAAAAACAAAAAGGAAATTATTGAGTAAAAAGTATTGTCCACTATCAATGAATTGCTTCTTAGATCAATACCGACTTAGCCATTATTAGTACTCGTGATAAAGTACATGAGTTATTTGGGGGATTAGAAGGGTGAACACCATTTCAATCGTGTAACAATAGTCAAATTTTCCGGGTGTTATGAGTATCACCTTTATATTTTTATAGTAAAACTTACTTTATTGTAACAATAGTCAAATTTACGGGGTGTTATGAGTATCAACTTTATATTTTTATAGTAAAACTTACTTTAATGTAACAATATTCAAATTTACCTCATTTGAATGCACGATTAGAATTTTATGTTTATGGAAGATGTAAGTTGACTTATCATCATAATAGTATTTTGTATAGAATGTAAATTAATTATTTTTGTTTTTTATAATAATCTCGATTTAATTATATTTCCATTGAAGAAGATAACAAAAAGCTTGTTGTTGGTTTGTTACTAGGGAAATCAGACTAGTAGCAGTGTAGTAAATTGTCTCATGTTTTATAAAAGAGTTGTTTCTTGAGTCTAAAACACTGACAATAACTACTTCTAAGACTCTGAATACAACCAAAAACTACTTTATATAGATTCCTAGCTAGACCATAGTGAGGCAGAGCATAAAAACCTCGGCCTTCAATGTAAATCATCATATACAAAACCACACCTTTCATGAGAGAGATTGATAAGTAGATGGATCCGTTGCCTCATGCACCTGGGGTTGAGGCACTGCCACCGTTGAAAGGTCAATTCCTGCAATTTTCCAAGCCAAGAGGTTCATTTTATGGTCCATAATCTAAATCTGCATTTGTATCTCATTGCACTAGAGCACAATTTCTTCTTTGTCATCTTTCTAGTCAACGAGAACTTGCCCCAACTGTAGTTTCATTGCCAATATATTTCAATGGTATTTAGATAGTGGGATCCGTGAGAGCAAATGCCCCTAGTATCCGGGACCCAAGAACTTATGTTTGCACGCACCTCCTTGTTTGTAACGAAGCACCCGAGGACACAAACATCAGCTTCAACAAGGTTTCTTTTAGCTTGAATTTGGGGAGGGGTGTGAGCATGGTAGGACTATGACTATTTCTTGGCTACTGCAACCAGGAGGGAACCCGATTTCCCTATTTACTGACCAAAGGAGCCTCTCCTGGAGTGATGGCAACAACCTCCTCTTTCTATGAGAGCCACAAACAAGAGATTAGTAGTTGGATAGCGGAACACAAATGGGATAGAAGTGAAAGAATTTAGGTGAGGATCAGAGTGAGCAAGACCATTCAAAGGCATGAGAATGAAGTTGGGACAAGTTCGATGGTAAATAGGTATAAGAAGACTAGCCATGATGGGGGAAATCATGCCAAGAAGAGCATTGATATGGCTAGAGTAATCGCCAGACAATGAGGTGATGGCGAAGGCCATGATGAATCCAGTGATGTTGATATGGAGGACAATCCTGGACGAAGCACATCGACGGAGAAGGATCTCCCGGCGAGGAAGGAAAATGATTCCATTTATGTTTGGATCCCAGGTGCTACACGCAGGTGAGCTATTCATTGATTGCATGGACAATCTGGGTATAGGTGGAAGGAAGAGGGAATTTAGTGGTCAGCATGGAATATGTGTGTCGACGTGTCCTGGGTGGGAGCAATGAGGTCGGTCGCTTCCCTACCACTCGATACAGGGGATCATGGTCTGCATGGGACATAGTGGAGAAATAAATGTGTAGGGGGAAGGGAGGGACAAGATTCCAATCAAGGTCTAAGACTCTGTCTCCTCTACCAATTCCTTCGTTTTCCAGACGATCATCTAGTTTCTTGGTTGAGCGTTTCACGTGGGAGGGAATAATTGCATCTATTCTAGGAATGAGATAAATTATTCTTTCCAGAGAAGCTTGAAGTCTCCAACTTGTAGTGGTTTTATTTAGAGGGGTTCCACATTGTAGCTTGCGAAGGATGTGAATAACAAGCTACGAGTCATTCTTAATGACTAGAAGATGATAATGTTCTCTAATAGCGACGTTGAGCCTAGATTCTAAGTCTTGAAATTCAACTTTGTTGTTGCTTTCTATTCCTATGTATCTATCATATATCCGAAGAATTTGTCCGTCATTGTTGCGAAAAACTCCTCCATAACTGGAAGGTCTAGGATTCCATTTATAAGACCCACCAAAATTGAGCTTGAGGAATCCATTAGGAGGAGGGGCCCAGAGCTGAGGAGCAGAGAAGGTGAAAGAAGGAGAGAGGGAGGGTTGGATGTTTGGAGGGGGATGGATGTTTAGGGTCTGAAGAATTTGGAGATCTTGAGGAGAGCATGTCTAGTCCTTGGGGGACCAAGTGGATAATAGCATCATTTCCATGATGTTCTGTTAGATTTGAGCTCAAATTGAGTCTTCTAAGGGGGATATGTTCTTAAATATGAGTCGATTTAATTCCTTCCATATGCCCCAAAGAATAAAACTAGGGAGGATTTTCCAAGCTCGGTTTACTATGGGAGTAGAGAAGGTTGTTGTTATCCACTGAGTTATGGTATCTTTTACTTTCTCTATGTTACAATCTAAAGTTCGGAAGAGAATATATCCTTGGTCCCATATGGTGGAGGAGAAGGGAGAGGAGTTTAACAAGGGATCGATTGTTTCATTATTGTTTTTGCAAAGATGGAAAATTGTCGGTCCTTGGAAGCCCTATTTGAGAAGGTTGTCCCAAGTTATAATTTTCCCTTGGCAGAGAAGACAAAGAAAGAAGGAGACTTTTGGCCACAACTTTTGAGTTAAAATTTTGATCCAAGGTTCCTGAAATAGCCTAGTTTGATCTCTGATGGCTAGACAATAGGCTTCTTTGAGAGTGAAACAACCTACAGATTTGTATCCCCAATGAAGAATGTCTTTGCTAGGGTGAATGAAAATTTTTCTTTGAGAAAGAATTTTCCAAAATGAATCCCAATATATATGGGAAGGAAGAGGGCCCCATTGTTCCTTGGGGAGCCATGTTCTCCAAGTGTCATTCTAGTTGGAGGGGAGCCAATATTGAGGAATCAACAATCTGTTTTGGGCAATCATTATGTATTTGAGTGCTTCTGTTGCTATATTTTGTCCCAGAGGAGGGAGTTGTTGCCAGGCATCATCCTAGAAGAGTGCAGAGTTATCATCCTTGATCTCCCAAAAGGAGTGTGATTATATGAGAGATTTGTTTTTCGAGGATGTGTTCCATGTGTGAGAGCCCCTGATATTAGTTGAGAGTCGTATGAGATCATGAGAGTCCATATGCGAACAATAATTCTTGCTCCAGAGTCTCTCCCATGATGTTTCTTTGGATACCAACCACCTCCACCAAGTTTTTTCTCCCAATACTGAGCTGAGGATTTCTGGATCTCTGAGACTGAGTCCTCCTTTGAGTTTGGGGAGGCAAATCTTGTCCTAGGAAACCGACGCCCACTTTTTTTCTTTTTGATCACCTCCCCAAAGAAAGGAACGTTGAAGGTTACAGATGGATTTTAGGATATATTTGGGGAAAGATAAGGCCAAAAAAAGGTAGAGATGAATAACTTGGAGAATAGATTGGAGAAGGACCAGACGTCCAAGTGTATTGATCACTTTAAAGGACCATTTTTCTAGTCTTTTGTTGAGTCAAGACATGAGATCCTCCCAAGAAGATGATTGAATGACATTGGAAACTAAAGGAGCATCCAAGGTACTTGGAAGGAAGTGAGCTTATTTGAAATCCAAGGATTCTAGTTATATGCAATTGAATCACTGGAGGGATATGAAAGAAGAATATTTTGGATTTAGTAAGATTGATCTCTATGTTGGATGCTTCCCTGAAGTCAGTGAGAACGTACTAGATGGATTTAGCTTCATGTACAATGGGTTGGGCCATAAGCATGGTGTCATCAACAAAGTGTTGGTGGGACAAGGGATGATCATCATTGTGTAGGCGAAGACCTTTGATTTTGTTTTTTGATGTGTCTGCTTTGATTTCTCTACCAAGTCCCTCTGCCATGAGGATGAAGAGAAATGGAGAGAGAGGGTGTAACATCCCCAACCACCAACAGGCCGGATAATGCTACCACTACCGAACACACACACACACACACACACACACACACACACACACACACACACAACATGCATTTTAATCGAAATTAAACACATAACACAAAGTTACTATTACCATTCAGATTCAAACAAGATTAACAGTAAAACCACATGCAATGGAACATATGATAACATTCAAGCATCAGTAGCACAAACATGCATAATGTATAAATTAGGCACAAACTGATACTTATATTTTCAACTGGAGTAACACCACCAACTACGTGCAGACCTTGCACAAACCTCCCAGCCTTAGACCACACTACTCATCACTCTCAGGAGTAGGTCACCCTCGATATAGGACTAAGCTCCACCAGGAAAGGGATTCCTATGCTAGGCAAGGTCAATTGGAAAGTCACATAGTGAAAGAGGAAGGATTTTCTCCCAGGAGCCACTTATGCCCACTGCTCACAGACTCTCATTCCCCACATGCCTGTCCCACCCCAGGAGTATACACCTTCACTGTCACACATTCCATCAACTGCTTCACCTCCCTTTCCTTGGGCTTCAACAACAGGCCAGACCAGAATTCTTAGAGATCTGTAGCAGCTACAAGACCCCTTCTAGGAGTTCTCACTTCCTCAACACACTCTCTCACCTGGAGAGAGTTTCTCACAGGCCTGACAACCTGCCTCTTGACTCATTAGTTTTAACTGCATGCGCCTAGGTCGACACTTGTCTTCTTGGAGTCGCATGAGTTCCACTTAACACTCATTCTCTTTCCAGGAACTTAGGACAACACTTGGTCAATTGCCCACCTTAGCCTTTAGCAAATAATAATGAATTATTATCCCCTTTAGAGGTAAGCGCCTTGGCTTAGCCCCTAGGCCCACACACTTAGCCTCCTCCCTTACCTAACCTTGTTGAAGCTTAGTCCCCCATCACTCTTTCTTTTATGGTTGGTCTGCGCACAACGATGTTTATATTTTATTAATGATCTGCATAATTACATATACAAAAACAGGCTCTTGGCCTTCAACACTTAGGATCTCCGGCCTAATAAGCACATAATACCACCAAATTATCAACACTCATATCACCAAACTAAAAAATTTGTTTACAATTCATAAATACAACTGTGGCTCGTCCTTGGGATATTACAATCCCCTCCCCTTATTTTTGCACTTTCCTCAGTGCAACTCTTTACACAACATCAACAAGATTTCCAAAATCCTAAAAAAGATGTGGGTATTCCACCCGCATAGCATCCTCATGCTCCCATGTCACGTCTTCAGGACCATACCAGGTCCACTGGACCTTTACAACCCCTATGGCTCATTTCCACAGATGTTTGCTCTTCCAATCCAATATGCGCACATGATGCACTTGCAAGATGCCTTCTTTCTCCACCTGAATCACATTCCAATCAATAACATGATTAGCATCAAGTATATATTTCTTAAGCAATGAAACATGAAACACATTATGTACAGTCATGGATGAAGGTAATGCAATCATATATGCAATGTATATATATATGTATATATAGGCAATTATAATAACATTATAACATGTATACAAGATACACAACATACAATAAATAGATAATTGTACTTATCTTTTGATTGAGAAGATCTTCCAGATCAACATGGTCTAGACCAAGGTACCAAACCTCAATAGTACTCCAACCAACGACCTCTCCTTCCCCACATGCTTTTCCCACCCCAGGAGTGTACACCTTCACTGTCACACAATCCATCGGCTGCTACACCTCCCTTTCCTTGGGCTTCAACAACATGTCGGCTCAGGAAGTCTCAGAGCACCGTGGCTCCCGGAGTTCCAACTTCCCTCAGAGATTTCTAATCAGCATCTTCCCCGAGCTACTCTTTGTAGTCAACATTATAACTTTAATCAACATCATCTCATCTGCATCACCCACATGCATTTATCATGAGAAAACATAAAATAATTCATTTAGGAACTCCAATTAGTTCAAAATGGAATTCAACTTTTTCCCCAAAACATGAAATTCCATTTCATAATTCTTCTTAGTTGTTTCCATATTAGATTGCAACCTTCCATGTGGTTTTCCACAAGAACCAAACTGCATACCATTTTCCTGCAAGGCTTCATCTTGCATACTGCCAACAATTGTTAGTATTTCTAGTACATCATGATTCAATTTCAATATGTACAAAATCTTATGCAATTATCTTAGAATTTCCTGCACCTAGAAATTCAATCACAATTACCCAACAATTAATAAACTAGAACGACTCGTCATTCTATGCATATGCATGTTCACAGTAAAATATGTAAGTTCATTACTTATTTTTATGAACAATAAAATTTCCTGTAGTCAATGCTCATGTGACTACTTGACTTGCAACTTTCCTGTTGCAATGTCTAACACATGCCTGAAATATCCTCAACTTCACGAGTTAACAACATTTCAGCTGTTAGTAACAATTATTTCTATGCAATAATATATATGCATGTACTTACAAAACTCATTTAGCCATTTCATTTAGTACACAGTTCTATCTCTTACTATGCATAAGTGCAATTCTCATTGCATACTTATTCAACACACCTTGCACTGAATTATATAATTCTCTTTATCTCAGTCATGTATCTCACCATCCATAAGTTAGAATTTTGGCCAATGTGTTGACACATTGTCCACACACTTCCTATTGTCTTCCCAATCAATTGGATGCCTTCCTTTTCGACCCGAACACTACACCAAGAATATTATTCTGTGGTGTTCATTAGTGTTAGCAAAACGGTTGCAGTCCAAGTTTTATTTAAAGGTAGGAAGCTTTTAGTACCTATGTGGCACATAACCTTTCCATGTCCATACCTTTCCATATCCAACCATGTCCTGGTCTCATACATGACTAGCTTACTGGAATTCATTCCTATAACAAGTTCTTATCTTTTAATTCTTTGGTTATTACCCCATAACCAAATTAACATGACATTCTACTATGTCAGTGTGTGCATTCAAAAGCTAAAAATATTTGAATTAATACAGGCCTCCAACCATTACCACATCCAGTGGTATGCATTCAATAATATAATCATGTGATTTTATATATTAACTCCGTTTGAGGAAATTCTTACCTAAATTTCCTTTCAGCAATTATGCAAAAAGAGTAATAAAAACTCATACTTGCATGACCGTCGTTAATAAATTTTATACTACCTGAAAGTCTGATGGAAATAGAAGCTTTCATGCTTCTTTTATCAAAATTATAACCAACACTTTAGCTCTCTGTTGCTTCCCTTCTTATGCAACAACATCACCAACAACACTTGAAAACATGCAATCATTCTTTCCTCTGGCTGACCCAACAAGCCATAACATACTTGTTGACACAAAAATTGCAGCAACTTCTTTCCCATGTCCAACTTTTCCTTGCTGAACCCAAAAGTCTTCAATTCTTCCCAGATTCTTGAATCTTGTTGTGCTCTCATTGTAGTCACTGTACATGACTATTTCTTCCCTGATAACTTTTGATGCAGTGCCCCTAACTCAACGGGGTGTGCTGACCTCCCAGTCAAAGGATATTTCAATCTTCTGAGTCGAATTGACTCTTCGGGCTCGTGATTGAACCCAAAAAAATTATACACAAGCCCCCTTTTCTCCTGTGTGCAGGTCTTGACAGACCCACGGGCTATTCTTGCGTGCTTCCAAAACTCCAAGTTTTAGGTGCTAACCCCTTTTCTATTAGCCATTTCCTTCATATGACCTGATGGAAAAATGTGATTGCGGGCGTGGGAAAGAGTGGTTTTAGGCCAACCCGCTTTTCGCCCTGCAATTCACCTCCAACTTCCACATATCACTTTTTTAAAATCGTGGTATAAATTACAGCCTGCTCTCAGATTTTTAACATCTGAGCAAGTTCCATCCCCACAATCCAATTCGTCTGCTGATTTCCAATTCCTTGGTGATACCTCTTGATCAATGACTACTATCTATCCTCCCTTTTCTACCTTCTTTTCTCCTTCCACACACGATCCTAGATCTACACGAACTATCGACACATAGCTCTCTTCCTAATCAACGACTACGGTTGATTCCGGCTCTCCGACCCTCGGGAGTTTCAAATCTCAACTATCTGCTTTTCCCCGTATGGAAATATTCCAGAGTGGAGGATATATTGACACATGTCCTCAACAATCGGATGGTTCTGATGAACTACGACTCTCCAGCCTTTAGGAGTTCTCACGTCTCCACACACACAAATATCCGTAGTGAATTTCCCCAGAGTGATAGATCTTCTTCTACACATCCTCTCCAAATCAACAACCCTAATTCTCTTCCAGACTTCAGCTATTTCGGACCAAGACCAGATCAACGGTCCTTCGACCTCCTCCTTGATCAATGATCGAGATATCCTTCGGGACTTTGGGACTTTGACAAGTCCACTCTCCTATGCACACAAGGGTTAAGTCTCATGCGCTTACCTCTGGATCCAAGGGTTGTTGGTCCTTTGCGCTTAGACCTATTGGACGGGATCTGTTCCTCTCCTCTGTGCTTCCTTTGTTCTACTGGACTTTGATCTAACGGTCTAGGCTCCTCCCCACAACCGATCTGACGTCTGTTGTCCCTCCTCTTCTTGATCTTTTGACTTCTTTCTCCTTGGAAGATTTTGTCAGTGTTCAAAGGCTTCGACCTTTGACCTTTCTCCTGCAAGTCCACCTCCCAGATCTTGTCTTCGCTCTCATAAGATTTATCTCTTCTGAGCTTTAGGACTTATAATGATTCCATATTCCACACACTACTTATGTTATCTCTTCTGATATTTTCGATTTACTCAGTCTCCTAAGGGTCTCGACCCTTCTGTTTCCTTTCAAAGGAAAATTTTGTGCCCTCCTAGAAACCTTCTGCTCAAAGCACACCTTGTTGAGCATTTTCTACGGAGTGTTCAATAGATCTGTGAGTATATTCCTCTGATACTCTTCTCCCTCAACTCGAAAAAGAGTTCTCTTTGTGAACACTTGCACACACTCGATGCCTGCCTGGCATAGCCCTACAAAGTTCTCAGTGACTTTATCTCTCTCTGAACTCAACACAGATTTCTTCCTGTGCACTCCTTGCAGTTCTGCTAATGAAGGTTCAACGGTATCTCTCCTGAGCTTCTCCGAGGTTAACTTACCTCTGTCAACGCACTCCTTGTAGACAATGTGCACTGCTTGCACTCGAAAACTCAAAGAAGAGAAACAATTGAAACTTATTCAATACTTCACCAATTTACGCATTCAAACCATGAACATCATATAAAAATATAATACGAACACAAATACATAAACACATTAAATGAAGGAAAAATTTATTTTCTATTATCTCTGTAATTGTTTTCCAATTGCGGGGGCATGCAACAGTGGTTTGGAGTAACCTTCCTTTGAATTCGCAATTCTTCTGACGCTGACATGTAACCCCTCGGTGAAACCACGGTTTGGATTGCGGGACTGCCTTGGATAATTAACTTTCGTGCAACTTGGGTCCCCATAATTCCTTGTGGCCACCGATCTAGATGTATCGTGATCAATGCCAGTGTGGTTCCTCTGAACTTTAACTTCATTATGTAACCTCGGGGTCCCACTAACAATGCTCATACGGAATTCCACATGGTGAAATACTAGCGGTTTGCACGTGGCTCAGTCAAATGAGTGACACATGTCATGTTCCATATGACATTTCAAACTTCTACGGGTTCAAAACCCACTGACACATGGCACACAACCCATGTGTCGACGTCAAATCAAGTGACATCACCATGCCACATCACTTCGAAGTTTCAGAAGTTCTTATGCTTGCTTCCTTCCAATCTTCCAAAATCTAAAATTATGAACCTCTTTATCTTCCGCTCTTGGTTTTCTCTAACGGTAAGACTTATCCCTAGATCTACGGTGTAGATCTCTCCTCGGGACTTTGGAGTTTTGGGCTTCTTCCTTTCTCTTAGTTTGCATCAACTTCACCAAAGTCGTGAAGTTTGAAGGGTTTCCAGGATAACCCTTCGACACCTTCTCCAGATCTGACGGTCATAAATGATTTCCCTTCCTTCCGAACAAATCCTACGGCGTAGAACAAACTCTGTTACTCTACGGATTTCCACAAGAATTCACGGCTAACTGCCTCGCAACATTACCAAATCTGACAGTCATGAACGATTCTCCTTCTCCCAAATAGATCCTAAGGTCCACATTACTCTACGGACCAATACCACTTCGGTCGTGGTTTTACGACACCGCTACTCCTCCTGAGCTTCGTAACATGGCCAAGGTAACTTCTTGGCACTCAGGAAGGTTCTGGAGTTCAAAATTGGTCCTCCAGACACAATTTCCTCTTGAAACCTTGGGTCCAATGACCACTTATCCAGCCCATTCAGGCTCGGTGTTGAAACCTTGGGTCAGAACTTGAGTTTTGTCCATTTCGACAACAACTCCTTCCAAAACTCTTGCTTCAAATTCCACTAACATGGCCCATCTAGGCTCAGTGTTGTAACCATGCTCTGATACCAAATTGTAATATCCCCAGCCACCAACAGGCCAGATAATGCTACCACTACAGAACATTCATATATATATATATATATATATATAGATATATATATATATATATATAACATGCATTTTAATCGAAATTAAACACATAACAAAAAAATATTGTTACCATTCATATTCAAACAAGATTAACAGTAAAACCACATGCAACGGAACACATGATAACATTCAAGCATCAATGGCACAAACATGCATAATGTATAAATTAAGAACATGAAAATACTTATATTTTCAACTGGAGTAACACCACAAACTACGCGTAGACCTTCCACGAACCTCCTAGCCTTAGACCACACTTCTCATCACTCTTAGAAGTAGGTCACCCCCAAGCTGGGACTAAGCTCCACCGGGCAAGGGATTCCTAGGCTAGGCAAGTTCAATTGGAAATTCACACAGTGAAAGAGGAAGGATTTTTTCCTAGGAGCCACTTATGCCCACTTCTCACAGACTCTCATTCCCCACATGCCTGTCCCACCCCAGGAGTATACACCTTCACTGTCACACATTCCATCGGCTGCTTCACCTCCCTTTCCTTGGGCTTCAACAATAGGCCAAACCAAAATTCTTACAGCTCTGTAGCAGCTACAAGACCCCTTCCAGGAGTTCTCACTTCCTCAGCACACTCTCTCACCTGGAGAGAGTTTCTCACAGGAATAACAACCTGCCTCTTCAACCACGGGCCTGACAACTCGCTTCTTCAACCAGTCTTCGACTCAGATCCAACAAGGTGAGGACAACATAAACTGGTCAACACCACTAAGGAAAAACAAAAGGCAGCAACCCAAAAACAGTTCAGGTATGGACTCGGCTCTGCAAGAGAAAATAGGCTGGGTTTGCATAAATACATAGGTCAACTTTACGGTTCTAGATTTCAGAATGCATGGTTATGGAGAGGTCTCATGCAGAGGAAAAACGGGTTCATATGGAGGATGCATCGACTTCTCAGGAAAACATCATAGGTCAACCTCATGGTTTTCTGGTTTTAGATCTATGTGAGTGTATGCAGAGATCAATTTCCAAACCAAACATGATAGACAACGGATGTAAGAATGGAGGATGAACCCCCAACACGAGTTGAATCATTAGTTTTAACTGCATGCACCCAGGTCAAAACTTGTCTTCCTGGAGCCGCATGAGTTCCACTTAGCACTCGTTCCCTTTCCAGGAACTTAGGACAACACTTGGTCAATTTCCCACCTTATCCTTTAGGAAATAATAATGAATTATTATCCCCTTTAGAGGTAATCCCCCTAGCTTATCCCCTAGGCCCACACACTTAGCCTCCTCCCTTACCCAACCTTGTGGAAGCTTAGTCCCCCGTCACTCTTTCTTTGTGGTCGGTCTGCACACAACGATGGTTATGTTTTATTAATGATTTTCATAATTACATATACAAAAATAGGCTATTGTCCTTTAACACTTAGGCTCTTCAGCCTAATAAGCACATAAACCCACCAACTTATCAACACTCGTCTCACCAGCCTACAAAACTTGTTTACAATTCATAAATACAACTGGGGCTTGTCCTTGGGATATTACAGAGGGTCTCCATACCTAATTCCATGAGAAGGAGAGAAATGATGAGAAGGGGAACCATTGATCATAATAGAGAAGAAGGGATAAGAGGTTAAAGAGAGGACCCACTTTATCGAAGGAGGGGAGAATCCAAAGGATCGAAGGGTGAGGTGGATATATTTCTAGTTAATTTTTTCAAAGGCCTTAGACAAATCAAGCTTAAGAAACATTCCAGGGGTGCTGGAAGTTTTGAGTGAATGGACGACTTCATGGTCAAGGATTATTCCATCGAGGATTTTCCTGACTTTGACATATCTTGTTTTCTCAGGAGAAATTAAAGAAGGGATAAAGCGCTTAGGTTTGTTGGCAATAATTTTGGTGATGATTTTGAAAATATCATTGCAAAGGGATATTGGTCAAAATTTATTGGGGTCCTTGACCTTGTCTTCTTTCAGAATAAGGGATAAGAAGGTGTCATTTAGAGAAAGGATAACATTTGAGTGGAGGCGAGAGTCCTCGACTACTTCCAAAATGTTGTGTTTGATTACTGACCAATAGTCTTGATAAAATTCTATTATGAATCCATATGGCCCTGGGACTTGTTTTTGGGCATTTCAAACATGGCTTGTTCAACTTCCTCCAAAGTAATGGGTCTCATGAGGGTGGTGTTTTGATCTGGGGAGATGAGGTGAGGAATGTGCTCAGTGATGCGTTGAATGACAGTTCTACAATTCCCTTGAGGTTCAATAAGAAGGGATTGAAAGTGAGTGATGATTTCCCTTTCCAGATATTTTTTTTATATTAGGAAGTGACCTTGGTTGTTCTTGAGGGATATTATGCAATTATTATTCCCGTGTTGGATCATTGAACGATGGAAGAACTTTGCATTTTTTCCACCTCTTTCAGCCATATGATTCGAGACTTTTTCTTCCAAAGGATATCCTCTTGGTTTTCTCTTTCATTTAGTTTGGCTTGAAGGTGTTTCTCTTAATGAATGAGTGATTTGGTTCTGCCTTCATTTAATATGACTTGTTGCAATTGCTCCATTTGTCGAGTTGATTTTTCCTTCTCCTGTAGAATATTTCCAAATTTCTCTTTGTTCCATATTTTGATCTACTGCTTGATATATTTGAGTTTTTGTTTAAATTTGTACATAGGAGAGCATGAAATGGGATTGAAGTTGGTACACTAGGTTCTGGAGGTTTCAATGAAATTAGGTGAACTTAGCCAGAAGCTCTCAAAATGAAAGGGTTGATTGTGAGGGCTACCGTGTAAGTCGAGGTGGAGAAAAATTGGCCAATGATCTGATCCTACAAAAGGAAGAATGGATGTTGTGGGATGCATATTGTCCAGAAGGATAGAATCATATACAAGAAAGTGATCTAGGTGAGAGGAAAATTGTTGAGGGCCATGACATCGATTGTTCCAGGTGAAGGTACCATTAGAAGTTTCTATGTCTACTAGTTTGAGGGTTTGGATAACATTATTGAAGGAAAGAGAATATTGGTCGAGACACATGATACCTGTTAGAAAAA
>ML780477.1:1409334-1425054 GCA_009831015.1 Picea engelmannii
CCCCCGCGTGGAAGAGTGTACATACTTCTGGGGTGTAAATACTTCATGGGGTATAAACATGGATGAAAGTAAAAGACCTCTAAATCAGGAAGATAATCAGGCTCCACAACCAACAATACCTCCCTATTTTTCTGAGAGAGAAGTGATAAGGTTGAAGTGGCCTCTAATAATCCAATCATGGTTTGAGGTTAGGGTTTGAAGGGAAAGCAAAGAATCAAGGAAAAGAGATTTATCAGTGAACGTAGTTGGTTCGTAGACATTGGAGAGGACGCCCATGGTAGAGGATCCAATCAACTAGATTTTCGCAGAGATAGTGTTTTTAGTGGAAAAGAAGTCCGAAAGAAGAAGAATATCAGGGTTCCTAAGGAGGGTGAGGCCAGTAGCTGAGCCATTGACATTGATGACCATTTCTTGGGATCCAGACCAAATGCGGGAGGCCAAATAAAGACTTGGAGAGTGAGGGCATTTTGTTTTTTGGATCATGACGACAAAGGTTTTTTCTTGTATAGTTTTTTGTTGAAGGATTTTGTGTTTGGTTTTACCATTCATGCCCCTCATATTCCATGAGATAAATTTCATGAGGAAGGAGGGGGGGTTGGGAGATAATGTTTTTTCATTAGAGCGATGTGCCCTGAATTAAGAAGATAATCACCTATATATTTAAGTAGTTGTTTGTTGGATATTCTACCTTTTTTCTTCTTTTCCCCATGAGGGGTTTTTGGCGGAAACAAAGAGGAATATTTGATACCCAGAGAGGAGTTTGAGGAGGGATTCAGGGTCATACCTTGTGATGTTGATTCATTGAAGATTTGATTGCACACTAGAGAATCTTTCAAGAGATGCATTTGTTGCTTAAGGATGGAGTTTGTATTTTGTTGTTTGCAAGCCATTAAGATTGAATTGAGGTCCAGATCACCCAGATCCATCTCCTCTCCTTCATCAGAATCAGGTTTCGCATCTTGTGGTTCCATATCTTTATCCCGAGGAGTAGTTTGTTCTTGTAGCATAGTCTCGCGTCTTTTGACATTCTCCTCCAATGGGGATTCTTTATTGGGTGCTTGATTTTGAAAAGTTTCTTGTCTGTTATGAGAATTTTGGTTTTCTTCCCCATGTGATAGAGAGTCAAAGGATTTCTGGGAATTGAAACCCTTTCTTGTAGATTGAGGGTTGGGGTTTTGTCTAGATTTTTTCCTGGATTGGACTTTCTCAAATCTATCCACATCCTGATTCAAGGATGGGGACAAGGAGTTATTTTGAATAGTGAGGGGCCAATATTGAAAGAGGTGGCCATGTTCATTGCATCTCCTACAAAGGAAGGGGATGTGTTTGTAGTTGAGGGTTTGAGCCCATTCATTGTCTTAATAGAAGAGACCGATGGAGTCCAAAAATGGTTTGGTGAGATCCATATAGACTCATATGAGAGCATATGTGGTGTAGCAAGCGATTTTATTTATTTATGAGGTTTTAACAAAGTTACCCAAGGTGTTTCCAATTCCTTCAAGGATCTCCTCGTCCCAAAATTCTTGGGGGAGGGAGTACATATGAATCCAAACCAATGCTACATTAAAGTCTTCTTTTTCTGGTGAGAATCACTCTATCTATGGTCGGAGGTGCATACCTGCCGAATTAAAAAAGTAGGTTCTATTGTCAAAGATTCGATCTTGATCTTCCAAATTGGAACAAATTGTAGTGAAGAAGCCTTTGGAGCCAATCTTGAGGTCTATTTGACCCTCTGGCTTCCAGGTTGTGTTGATTCACCATGTTAGATATTTTTTTGTTGGCCAGATGCCCAAGAACTTCCCTATGAATGCATGCTCTTGCATATGCTGGATGTAGCCGCCTATATTATCTATTATTGTTTCGTATTTTGGGTTCTTAGACGCTTTGGACAGGAAGTTGTTGGTGGTGGTAGGAGCTAAGACAACGGGGATTGCAGAGTCCTCTGTTGCATCTTGATGGATCGATGCTAGTTGTTTCCCTTTATCATTTTCTGGATTGGGGGATATGATAGGGGTTCAGATTGTTTGAAACGGAGAAGGTCTGTGCGGCCTAGAGCATCTCCTTGCTAGAACATGGTTGTAGGAGGGATCATTGCTCCCTCCTTTCACTGTTTCCATGAAGAGAAGAAAAATGAAGGAGGAGTCGAAAGCCTAGGGGGTCTAGGTTGCAGAGCTCGAAAAAAAATCACCAATTTATAGGTGTCGAATGTAAACTACGTTTAAATTAATTATGAGAGTTTATTTTTAAATTTATATTTTATAGTGTACATATATATAAATAAAGTATATATTTTATGGGTTAGTTTGAGTGGTTAAGTGATAAGTATTGTAAATAAAATGTTTCAAAGTTAAGTCTTTAGGTCGGGTATCTTTGTGATATGTTAATACTTGATTTCCTTGCTAGGTCAGACCTATTATAGTCTATGCTTATAGTTAACCCTACATACCATTGGTTGATGATGGTGAAGTCTCATAAAGTTTCTTGTGGATGGTTACATGGAAAAAATATAAAGAAAGTATATTTTCATTGAGTTATGGTTTAGGGACAACTTGGATACTTGATATCATACATTTTTTTTTTCAATTTGAATTGTTTAATATTTTTATGAAATAAAAATAAAATTAATTATAAAAGAAAAAATATTTTTTTTAGAAAAGTGAAATCTTCTTTTATTAAATGAATAAATATAAATAATAATTTTATCAATAAATTTCATTAATTTTTTTTGACAAAGTAGTAAAATGAATAAATGTAAATAATGATTCTAACAATAAATTTCATCAATAAATTCCATTCCACTAAAATATAGACAATTTTAGCACAAAATGGTAAAGTGCATGAATCCATTCTTGTTACCTTAGTTAAGAGTAAGTGTCTTCACTTTTTTAATCTTTCAAAAGTTATGAATCCCAATTATACATATTACATGTAATATGATATAATTGTTACATAAAACTCACTTTAATACAAGAACTATTAAATTTTAATCTTTCAAAAATTATGAATCCCAATTATACATATTAGATGTAATATGATATATGATATATATCATATTAGATGTAATATGATATATGATATATATCATATTAGATGTAATATGATATATGATATATATCATATTAGATGTAATATGATATAATTGTTACATAAAACTCACTTTAATACAAGAACTATTAAATTTTAGTAGTATTGTAACAAATTCAATGAAATCTAATGTATGATTAGATATTTATGTTCATTTAGGTTTGAACTTAAATCACTAACATGGTGATGCTCTAGGTAAAAAAATCACTTTAACATAAGAATAAAACTCACTTTAATATAAAATATATAAAATTCTAGTATTATTGTAACAAAATTGAAACTCACTTTACAAGAACTATCAAATTCAATGAAATCGAATGTATGATTATATATCTATGCCCATCCACTCTGAACTTAAATCACTAACGTGGTGATGTCCTAGGTAAAAAAAATCACTTTAACATAAGAGTTATATAGTTATATAATTGACTGATGTTGAATGTATAATTAAATCTTCATGTTCATAAGTTACTTATTAATGTGATGATTCCCTATATCAAAAATATTAAACCAATCTAATCTCAAGTAGATCATGATATGCCATTCTTAATTTTTTTTTTAATTACAAAGATATAATAACACATAAGTATATGTGATACTACTATGTATAATAATTATATACTTATTTCTTGATCATATCTTATATATCAATTTTTAAATCACTTTTTTTTTCTAACAAATTTTTATTATGATGCATCACTCAGGAAGGTGTGGCATCCGTAGTTTCTCATTCTTTCATTGCATACCACTTTGTAGGTCAATGTTTATATAGAGAATATTGTAAAACAAATAAACATACATATACTAACATAGAACTATATTGTAAGTCATATGCCAATGATCTACTCATTCTCATTAATTATGAAGAGTAATGAAACATCTATATTTTACACTCTAATTGGAACTTAGTCAAATCTCTACTTAATTATGTTACTAAAATTTTATTGATAACTTAACTACTTAACATTATCTCTTGTTTATGCAATCAACACAATTGTCTACCATCCATTTCAATCTTAATGTTTCACTATTCATGTTCCTCTACAATTCTTTGTCTACATATGTGTTGTTTCAACTTCCATTTGGGTTGTGTAGATCTACTTAATTATGTTACTAAAATTTTATTGATAACCTAACTACTTAACATTATCTCTTGTTTATGCAATCAACACAATTGTCTACCATCCATTTCAATCTTAATGCTTCATTATTCATGTTCCTCTACAATTCTTTGTCTACATATGTGTTGTTTCAACTTCCATTTGAGTTGTGTAGATATGTCATTATTTGTTTGGCTACCTTTCATCTTCCTTCAATGAATCATTACACTTTCTTCATGTTTCAGTTCTCATGCGCGTACCCTTCAAAATAATTTCCACATGCTCTAACACTTGAACTCCATGGATATTTCAATCAATAAATATTAGGAAAACTTTCATAGTTACTCTTATCTGCCATATTTTTCTTCTATAATATCCGCTAATTATTTTCACAACCTATTTGTCTTGTTCCAATTAATTTCCATGTGCTCTCACACTTGAAATCCATGGCTATTTCAAACAAGAAATCTTCGAAAAACTTTTTTAGTTACTCTTATATGCCATGTTTATCTTCTTTGATCTCCCTTAATTATTTTTAGAACCTATTTATGTTGTTTACCACACTTCTATTTCTCATTGTTATCCAGTAGAAGGATTTTGCAATTTTATTTCCTTCTTTTCGCCATCTTATTTTTTATTTTGTCTCCATAAGATTTATTCTTTGAACTTCTATTGTTATATGATCACATTATATTTTTTTACTTTCCATCCAAGTTTCTTATTAGTCCCTGCTAAGGGAGTATAAAAATGAGTTTGTAGGTTGACTTTGTATTAGTAAAAGTTACTTTCCATCCAAGTCTCTTATTAGTCCCTGCTAAGGGAGTATAGAAATGAGTTTGTAGATTGACTTTGTATTAGTTAACAGGTTGATCATAAATTTATGGTATTTTCAAATGTTTAACATTATTCTTTTAAATTTTTGTATTTTAAAAAAATGATTTTTCTATATTATTATTGGTAGATGAATTCACTGAGGTCACGACATCTCTTTAATGCAAAATAAATGATGAATATATGGCTCGGGGAAGACCACTATTTTGGAAAAACTTTGGTAGGTGAACAAATAGTTGCGCTTCATGAGGATGAGCGCCGCGTGCAAAGGGTGTCAATATATATGCAAATATTCCCACCAGTCATGACTACGAGGTTCTATTTAAACCTCGCATTATTCTGAACATCCACATTTTCATATCTATCGTATTTTTCATTTTTTAATTGGAAGGTTTTTCTTGGTTTTCAACTTCATACATTTTTATTTCTTTTAATTGCACAATATTTGTTCCATTCATTTTAAAACGCTATTTTCCATTTAATTATGTTTGATTATTATTTTGATTAATAGTGATGTGGACAAACTTAACTAGTTAGTTGCTTATTTGCATGTTAGTTTAATTCATTACTTGATGGGGACTAATCTGCTATGCAATACTTGTTAATCATATATGTTGTCTTATCCTATATGTAAGATTTTCTTATTATTAATTGTTCCCAAAAACCTTCACATTCCGATGTCGATATTTTTAATTCTTTTGCAGTATTTCTAAGCATGTATGTGTCTAAGTTTTAGTATTCTTTATTTCCATTGTGCATTAATACCTTCTCTATTCCATGAAAATATTTTCATCGTGAAAGATTGAAGTTGGTCTGAACATATATATTTTCAAGCGACATTATTATTATTATTATTTTAACTTTATTATGAATTCCTCTTTTTCTAAAGCTTACATACCTAATCGATTCTTTTTTTTTATCTCTCCTTTTATATGGTTTAGTTGGAGTAGACTTAACTTTGAAAACTTTATGCTCATTTGGGATTATTTAAGTTCATTGTAATTTTCTTTTCCTTTAGTCAGTAATTTATGTTTAATTGGTGCCATCCTTATATATATATATATAAAAGGTTATTCTATGGTATTATTTCTATACACTACACTAATATATATATATATGGTTACATTTTTCTGGGAAAATTTACATTTACAAGTATTTCATAAGTACTTCTCTTCATCCGAGGGTGTAGGGTAAACCTTAGAATATTTAGGGCATAAGGTCGATTAACAATAGGGCTCAAAGCCATTTGATTCAGATGTAATGAGCAGAACGAAATGAATACAGATTATTAAAATATTCTTAACACAAAATAACAGAGATACAATAAAATTGGTTTTCTATTCAATAAGGAAATAAGCTGAAATTGTAAAATGTAGTGGAAAACAAGCTTGCTGGAATGGTGATGGCTTATCTCTGAGAAGAGATGTGATGGTTGCGCTCATTCGCAAGAAGATGGTTACAATGAGGCTGTGAAGACATTTTACAATAAATAGGAATGTCAAAAAACCTAGACATCCAATAACCTAACCCTAGGAGATAAAGCGCCAAAAGTCATGTGGGCCCTGTTTGGGTAAGTTAATACATCAACTTTCCAGGGTCGTAACATTTGCATACGGTATTCGTTTTAGGTGCAGGATAGCCCGTTGGAAAGGTCTAACCGAGATGAAATTTTTTTGACTGGCCCAAGGTAGTGCCTCTGGCAGTCCCCTGGGCCTCAAATCCCCAAAAAACATCGTTTAGGGCCTCAAAACGGCCCTAGAAGTTTGGAACCCGAAAAACTATCAAACAATTGCCAAGGTGGAAAACAATTTTTCAAGCTAGTGGAATAGGTGGGTGGCCACCGATATCCACTTGGATCAATTCTCCCTCCTTAGGAAGAAATTGTCTCCATTGTGTTGAGTTCCCCCATCAGATGAGAAAATTTCTACTGAATTTGGCCCTGGGTGAGCCACTTGCCTTGGTGGAGGAGCTACCCTACTTTGATGACTCGATAAAGTTGGATCCTTTGTGGTTGATTTCCCTTGATCTGTGTGTCCACAATATGATCACTGGATGCTTGTTGCATGCATTCAGGGTTGAGCTCTATTGGTGTCAACTGCTCTGCTATCTCTGAGGTGTTCAATAATGGTGGGAAATATGGACGAAGGATAGCCACGTTGAAGACTGGATGAAGACCAAGGAAGGGGGGGATGTTGAGCTCAAAAACATTGTCACCCACAACCTTGGTGATGGTGTACGACCCACAACGGAGTGGGCGAAGCTTCCTATGGGGCCCTGTAAGGTGTTCTTTCTACAAATGCAACCAAACTTTGTCACCCACCTGAAACTTCTGTGGCACCTGATGTTGATCATGGCGTTGCTTGTACTTGGCATTAGACTTTTGTAGAATATCCTGAACCTATTGGAGGATGTGTTGGATCCGCTCAATGAACTGGGTGGCTTTGTCATCTTCTGGTGGAGTAGGGGACGAGTCGGCCAAGGTGGTCGCCAGGGGTAGTGCAACATCCATGGGGCCCAATGGTTGGAATCCCAACCCCACCTGAAAGGGGTTGTGTCCAGTTGAGCTATAAAGGGCTTAGTTGTAGCTATGTTGGACACGAGGAAGAATCTCATCCCATGTGCAGGATATCTGTGACCATTTGATTGATGACCTCAGTTTGGCCATCTGTCTGAGGGTGGAAGGAAGTGGATTTGGTGAGATTGGTATCTAGTAGTGACCAAAGGCTCGACCAAAATGAGATGAGGAATCGACTGTCATGGTCTGAGATAATGGTTTGTGGGATCCCAAAATGTACCCATACTTGTTCAAAGAAGAGCTGGGAAGTGACTTATGCTGTGATGTTCTTCTTACAGGGAATCATAATCGCCATCTTGGAAAAGCAATCAACAACCACAAAAACACAGTCATTTCCCCTTTTGGTGGACGGGAGGCCCAAAATGTAGTCCATTGATATGGATTCCCACAGCCTGTTAGGAGTAGGCAGAGGGGTGTGCAGGCTCTGTTTCTTAATGGTCGATTTGGAAATAGTGCAGGCGGTGCAAGACCTGATATACTTGCTGACATCCTATCGAAGTTTCGACCAGTAGAAATGTTTTTGTAGCACTACCACTATCTATTCGATGCCAAAGTGTCCTGCCACCCGATTGTAGTGAGCTTCCCAAATAATCTTCGTGTGCTTGCTTGATGGAACACAGAGATGGCCCAGATGGCACAACAACCCATCCTAAATATGGAAATTAGTGACCACTGAGTTGGCACCCAACATTTGGTAGGTGGTGGAGACGTCAGGGTCTGTCTCGTAGTGGTGGGGCCATCTGTAGGTCTCGTGGCCGCAAGAGTCTAACACTGTGGTGAGTGCCACGTCTGGAGTTCGACTGAGGTAGTCAACAAATCGGTTGGTACTTCCTGTTTTATACTTCATGTTGAGGTGGAATTGTTGTAAGTATGTTGACCACTTCTGATGGCAGTCATTCTGCAATTTTCCTTGGGTCTGCATGAACTGTAGTGGCTTGTGATCAATGTGGATGACTATCTCATTCCCAAGAATGTAATGTCTCCACTTGCAGCAAGATTTCACAATGGATTACATTTCTTTGTCGTAATTAGGGTACTTACAGACAACATTTGATAGTTTCTCACTATGATATGCCACGGGGTGGCCRTGTTGAGTGAGAAAGACACCCACAACATAGTCTAAAGCATCTGTCTCAATCTSAAAGGGATGTTGTAGGTCTGGTAATGAAAGTACCGGGGATGAGCACAAACACTTATTCAAGTCATCGAAGGCTTGTTGTTGGGACGATCCCCACACAAATTTTGCCTTACCGCCACCACCGGTTACTTRGCTGAGGGTCCATGYGATATGAGAGAATCCTAGCATGAACYTGCGATAGAAATTGGCAAGGCCCAAGAAGMTCTGAAGTTCAGTGAGTGTGTTTGGGGTTGGCCAGTCAAAGATGACCTAGATCTTAGTTGGATGCACATGCACACCATGTTGATCAATGATGTAGCCTCAGTAATGGACCATGTCCATACCGAAGGATCATTTTTCCAAGTTTACATATAGTTTGTGTTGCTGCAGGGTGTGCAGAACCTGTTGAATATGATGTAAGTGTTCCTCCCAAGTCTTGTTGTAGATGAGGATGTCATCCAGATACACCACTACAAAATTATTGGTGAAAGGTCCTAGGATATTGTCCATCATCCTCATAAAATTTGCTGGAGTATTTTTCAAACCAAAGGGCATGGCCAACCATTCAAAAAGACCTTCTTTTGACTTGAAGGCAGTTTTCCATACATCTTTCTGTTCTATTGGGACCTAGTGGTATCTAGACTTTAGATCAATCTTACTGAAGTATTTGGCCCCCATGAGCTGATCAAGGAGGTCATCGACTTTGGGAATTGGGTACCGGTTTCGAACTGTGATTTTATTCAGGGCCCGATAATCAATGCAAAGTCACCAAGTCCCATCTTTCTTCTGCACCAACACGATTGGACTCCCACAAGGTGATGAGATAGGATGGATGTGCCCCTTGTGGAGAAATTCTTGGATCTGCCTCTTGATCTCCTCATTTTCTAACAGAGAGCAGTGGTAGACTGGCCCATTGGGTAGCAGTGTGCCTGGGGTCATATTGATGGGATGATTGACCTGACAGTGCAAAGGTACCCCTGTAGGAGAGGAGAAGATATTTGATTATTCTTCCACGAACTTATCCACTTGCTTCTGTTGTGTGGAGAGATCAGTCGTGGAGACCCTGGATGTGGTTGCGATCTTTCACTCACTCTGAGAGAGAATCACGAAGAAGACAAATTTCCTGGTCTAAGAGATGAACTTCCTGCATTTCTTGGCAGATATCAAGGAACAAACACTAGGAGGGATTGCCTCGGGTATCCTGTACAATTTCCTGTTCAAAGTAATAATAACACTATGAGGCCTAGACTCATATACAACATGAAGTTTCCATAAATATGGTTGGCCCAAAAGAACATTACAAACTTCGAGAGGAGAAACATCACACAATACCTCATCTTTGAAGGGATTGATGTTGTACGACAATTGACACTGTTGGCTGATGCAGAGATCACTTCCTTGGCGGAGCCATCCAATGGTGTAGGGTTGTGGGTGCGACGTTATCGGAAGAGCCAACCTATTGATGATCTCTATTGAGATGATTTTATTCTGGCTACTTGATCCAGGTGGATATCGGTGGCCACCCACCTTTTCCAAATGGATCAAAACAATTTTCTGGCAATTTTGGCAATTTACTATTTTTAGCAGGTTTTAATTTCCGGGGCCATTTTGAGGGCCCAAATGAAGGTTTTTCAAGATCGAGGTTCTCAATGACAGCCAAAGGAATGATTGAGCCCCCAAAATGGATCTCCTCGATGATACCTTTCCAACGAGCTATCACATGCCTAAAACATAGATCGTATGCAAAAGTTACGACCCCGGGAAGTTGATGTACTCACTTACCCAAACGGGGCCCACATGACTTTTGGCACTTCATCTCCTAGGGTTTTGTTTTTGGATGTCTAGGAATTTTGGCATTCCTGTTTATTGTAAAAATGCCTTCAGAGCCTCATTGTAATCATATTCTTGCGAATGCGAGTAGCCGTCACATCTCTTCTTAGAGATAAGCTGTCACCATTCTAGCGAGTCTTTCACTCTGTATTTTTACAGTCTCTGTACATTTCTTTCATTAATAGAAATTGTGTATTACTGTATATCTGTGTTTATGGTTGCATCTTTGATACATTTATTTTATATTATTGAATATCTATGATATCTCTGTGCATTTCTTTATTATATCTTCGATCTCATTTCATGCCAAAAATAATCCGGATCACTACCGCTATCAACGATGAAGTGCAGCGGGGTACCTTTTACTCACATCTGTGAACGAAAGAGGTGCTCTCCTTCTTCTGGCTCATCTGGTTCACCAGGCTGGAGATTGGTGGTAGAAACGGTGGCATTGGGTTCTGTGTCAATGATCTGTCTTCCCCTTTTTGGTTCTAACTCAGAGTTAGAACCCGCATATGATTTAAAGGCTTTCACTTTAGCCACCAATGATTTCTTTGAGCGGTAGTCAGCAGTGTTATTCCAAGGGCTCTTATGGAAGTCGCACCACTTCTCGTTATCTTTCTTTTTCTTTATGATGTCCTTCTTTGCTTACGGCTTGGACTAGTTGTCCTAATACTCTCCATCTTTTCTCTATCCTTTGTTCTATGGGCTGGGGTCGCCCTTTCCTGGATTTTGTTGTGAGGGTTTCCCAGGCCCAAATTGCCGCGTCTTTTGTTTGAGCTTCTGCTTGATTTTGACAACATATCGATAGGTCGTGCCCAAGGATGAGATGTCAAAAAATTCCATTTCGGTCTGTATGTATCTATGCAGAGAACCATGATACTTGAGCACAATATGTCACTTTGAATCTTTGATACCCATCTTGGTGCGCAAGGTATGGAAGATATTTGTGAACTCTGGCACTGCTTGGTCTCTTTCTTGGCGCAGTGTGGTCCATTTGGTATACAAGTCGTCATAACTTTCGACAGCGTAGTATTGTTCCTTAATAGCATCCCTGAAGGATTCCTAGGTGGTTGTGACTATAAATAACTAGGGTTCCTCTGTTTCCTTTTGCTCACAGAAAGTTTCCCACCAACCTTTGACATGGGGAACGAATTTGAGGAACACAAAAGTAATATTTTCTCTATTCAAAAAGTTATGGACAAAAAATTACCCTTCTAGTAGATTCAACCACTTGTCTACAACATTTGCGTCTATCTGACTTTAAAATATAGGAATATCGAAGTTTATTTGTACCTTGAAGGGGGCGACACCTCCGCTCGAGGAAGATGCGTCACCTGTTGGTAGTCACCGAAGAATTTGCGCGAAAATATCCATCATCCCATTCCTCTATTGCATGAGGGCTTCCTCAAGCAATATTTTGAAAGGATCTCCTGTCCCGTCATATTTTTTTTCTCCTTCCATGAGAGGTCACTCGGGCATGTGAGAGATTTTTTCCTCAAGAGAAACAAGCTCAAGACCCAATTCTTTGTACCCTGACCTCGTTGGGGACATGCATTAAGATGACAAGGAGAAGACCGCTCTGATACCACTGATCCATATTTTATGAGAAGAATGAAATGAATACATATTATTAAAATATTATTAACACAAAATAACAGAGATATAGTAAAACTAATTTTCTATTCAATAAGGAAATAAGTTGGAACTAAAAAATGCAGCGGAAAACAAGCCTGCTGGAATGGTGACGTCTTATCTCTGAGAAGAGATGTGATGGCTGCACTCATTAGAAAGAATATGGTTAAAATGAGGCTCTGAAGGCCTTTTACAATAAATAGGAATGTCAAAAACCCTAGACATCCAAAAACCTAGCCCTAGGAGATGAAGCGCCAAAAGTCATGTGGGCCCCGTTTGGGTAAGTTAGTACATCAACTTCCTGGGGTCGTAACTTTTTCATACGATCTCCGTTTTAGATGCACGATAGCCCGTTGCAAAGGTCTAACCGAGAAGAAAAACTTTCAATCAACCTAGTTTAGAGATTTAGGTATACCTTTGGGCCCCAAATCCCCAAAAAACGTCATTTAGGGCCTCAAACCGGCCCCGAAAGTTTGGAACCCGAAAAACTGCCAAAAAACCGCAAAGGTGGAAAACTGTTTTTCAATCCAGTGGAATAGGTGGGTGGCCACTGATATCCACCTGGATCACCATTACACCAATATATTCATTCAAATTTCAACATGTCACTTGCGGGAATTGAAGGTGGGGAGGATAACAAACATTCCTCCCCAACCACCCGAGCTAAACCCAATTGATATATATGTTTGAGAAAAGATGATAGTGACACTCCTCCCCATTTATTAGATAATATTAATAAAATCACCCAATGTGTTATCAATGGTCAAAATGATCTTATCAATCATGTATTCAATAGGGAGACAAGGCATTCTTATTCAAATTGGAATGTTTTTTAATGATTTTGTAAACAAGTGGAAGAAAGGTTTCCATTTATTCATAGAGAGCCTAGTTATGTTCATAAACTAAAATTCAAAAAACAAATAATGTTCATATTTACTATTTTATTAAAAAAGAAGGATAAATCACAACAACTACGAACTAGTTACAAACTAGATCAACCTCACTATAAAAATCATTTAAGAGAACTATAAAATTCAAAATTACCACATCTTAAATATGCAATATCATTAAAAACAATTCAAATGACATGAAATATAAATAACAACAAAGTGTAGCCTTATAGAACCTATTAAAATTGGTAAATAATGAATTCTTGGTAAATGAAAGTTAAGATTGGTAATTAATGACTTCTTAACATAGATAAAGACAACAATAGAGAGATGATGTGCAGTGTATTGATTGCAGAAATTGATATTAATGACGAAGGATGAATAGGACATAGTTGACGAATAAAGAAAAAGGTATTGATGAAGTTGTTCATGGACAAAAACATTTACCTCATAATCATGAGGGTGATATTTTTGTAAATGGGAAGTATTATGAAGGAACATCCTCAGTGAAATGAACCTACCCCTTAGTGAAGAGAGACATTGAAAAATTACACATGGTGAAGAGACACCTCAGTGCACTATTGATGTGGCAGATGTAAAGTGGATGTGATGGACACATGGTAGGTTATTATTTTATAGTAAATAGGTTCAAGGACAAAAACCATTTAGATAAGGACTAAGATCATTTCCTTATTATAAGCTAATGTTCAAGGAGAGGGATTACATATACAGAGGAAGAGGTGATGCATAGGATGTTGGATTACTGAGAAAGGAGGGATCAATAATAGAGATTTTTAATCCTTTTAAAACATAGTATATAAGTGTTGTTAAATTTATGATCAATTTACCAATATCATTCAATAAGTGTAGAATAAATAAACCATGAATAATGATCAACCATACACAAACACAATACACCAGTATTTTTATGTGGAAACCCAATGCAGGAGAAAACCACAGAATGATTTTTCTTATACGTCCTTAAGTAGTGAATTCATTGGAAGCACTAAATTCCTTTGTTCTCCAGCTACAAATGGAAGGAGGCTCCAACCCCCTATATTTTCAGGCTACAACCTGAGGGAATCTCCAACTCCCCAATTATCTGTCTCCAATCAGAAGGAGGCTGCAACCCCCTATGTTCTCTGGCTACAACCGGAAGGTGGATAAAACTACATATCCTTTCCTCATCCAACCACCCTAAAATATAAGTGTCAAATAATTGATGAAACCACTGTCACTCTATCACTATGAAATCTTCCACTATAAACCTGTACCAATCTATACCAACAACCTGTAATCAATTTGTACCAATAACCTGTAGTCAAATTGTACCAATAACCTGTAATAAACATGTACCAACATGTATTAGAAACCTATACCAATAATCTACTCAAGAGATCAGATATGATAGCATATATCTCATACTTGACATCACAAGAATATAACTCAAACCATGTGCAAATATGTCTCTATAATCATGTGCCATACATATGCAAACAATAATCTCATGTATAATAAACCTTCACATCAAACATACATCAAACCCTCATTGTTATTCAGCCTCAAATTGTACCAACAACTTCAACAACACACCTCAATCAAAATCCCTCAACCATGTACCAAGAAATACAAGATAGGCCTCAAAAATCAACCCAACAAGATGTACCCAAGATAAATACCAAACATACCAACACTATATCTCTATAGATCAGTCTCATACATTATGTACCATACAACCAATGATATCCCAAGGGCATCTACTCAACCTGATATGACCATACTTCATGTAAACAACAACATTCAACTACACATAAGCATATAACATACCTTTTGAACCTACAAATAGATTTGTTGTACTTGATCACTTTTTAACTTCATGTAGCCTCTGCTCAGCCTCTGCAACTTGAACCATACCTCAACCCCCAGTTCTGGTAGTTCCTCGCATGATGCAGGGGAGGTGTCTAGCAGGGCCTCGCATGATAAGTTCTACTCAACCCACGGTGGTGCCTCGCGGGATGTCTACTGGGTGACCCATGGGGATGAATCTAACTAGTGTTTTTCATGATCTTTTCTCTATCCACTATGGACACAAAACCTTGTCATCACTCTACCTTTTCTTCCTTAGACTTTCACATCTTTAGATGTATCAATGAGTACCTGCAATAAACCTTTCACAACAATAGATATTCAATGTGCTCAATAGGTGATAATAAGAGACCCTTGCTCTCTTATTTATACTATCCAAGTAACTTCCTTTAGGGGTTATCTTCTAATTGTTTTAAACAAATTCCTTCTTTTATGTCTAACCCACTTGCAACTACTTTACCATAAATCATAAACTCACCACTTTTTGTTGCAACTGATTTATTTTTTAATTATTTTCTTATTGCAACAACTTAATTCATGATTAACTCCTAGTTATAACCACTTTGACTAGTAAAATTCTTCTAGGAGCTTCTAGAATAATTGACTTCTTTGACCTTATAGGGTCTTCTAGATAACTCATGAGGGTTCTCCAACTTCACTAAGCCATATATCCTCAATCGTGATGAACTATGTGGCATACCACATATCACTGGAAACAACATGACATGTATTATACATATACGATAGTATTTCTTGCAAATTCATTGATATGTTGGATTACTGAGAGGGGGG
>ML780477.1:1429992-1448178 GCA_009831015.1 Picea engelmannii
ATCCATATTTACTTCTTATCAACCATGAAAAAAAAATAATGAGTCATATTTACATAAAAAACTATTGGGTCCATTACCCAAACCTTTGTGCTATGGGTCTTTCTTCAAGGGTTGACATCAATGACAACCAACCTTAATCAACATGATATTCATTACATTATTCCTCATATAAACATGGGTTCCTTATCCACACTCATGGGGATATCGAAATTTTCTACTAGACTTGCTTCAAGAGTTGACATCAATGACAACCAACCCAAATAATCAACAATCTGCCCCTTTGGAATTGATGGCAACACTCTGATGCAATATTGATGTCATGATGCTCATGATCCCCTTGTTACCATCTCTCCCTTTGGAATCATGCCTATGTGCTTTCTCTCCATGCATCTGATGAATCTCTCCCCCTTTGACATCAATGACAAAGGTAAATTCCTTTCAGAGATGCTCCCCCTGACTGAACTCTCCTTGGGGATTCTACCTCTATCTGAATTGTTCTTTGTCCTCTTCATGGTGTTTTCTCGTGTAAATCTATGACATATAATTAAAGCATTCAAAATTCATTATGGGGAAAAAACTATTTTTAGTTTATGGAAAAGATACTCAAAATATTCCCGTGGAAGCAATTTTGTAAAGATATCTGCAATATGTTCTTTGGTCCCAACATACTCAAATCTGTTTTTTTTCTCTGCAACTCGTTCCCATAGAAAATGAAACTTGATCGGAATGTACTTTGTATTGGAGTGCATCACTAGATTCTTTGAGATATTGATGACACTTGTGTTATAAAAAAATATAGGAATGGGCTCATTATATTCAACCTGAATATATTTTAATGTTTGTTTCATCCATAGAACCTATGTACAACATGCTACTGCTGCTATATACTCTGCTTCGGTTGCAGACAATGATATTGATGATTGTTTCTTTCTTAGCCAAGATACCAAACACTCACCCAAATAGAAATATTCTCTACTTGTACTTCTTCGGTCATCAATGCAACCTTCCCAATCTGTATCTGTGTAGAAAATATGTGATATATCCTTCCCTTTTGGATACCATAATCCAAACTCTTATGTACCCTTGAGATATTTGAATATCCTATTTACTACTAAAACATGTGATTCATTTGGTGCTGCTTGAAATAGTGCCACCTGTCCAACTTCCTGCATTACATCTTGTCCGGATGTTGTCACATAAAGCAGGTTGTCAATCATTGACGTGTACTTCCTCTGATTTGTAGCCTTTGAATCACCATCTTTTCTTAAATTACAACTGGTTTGAATAGAAGTATTGAGTGGTTTGCAATCTTCCAATCCTAATGTTTTTAACATTTCTATGATATACTTGGTCTGAGAGATTAAAATGCCTTGGTTTCTTTGTCATATCTAAAGACCCAAAAAGAAATATAAGTATCCACATAATGACATTTCAAACTCATTCTGCATATCCTTTGAAAATTTATGGCTCATCCTGTCATCATCACTTCCAAAGATAATATCATCAACACAAACTTCAATTAACAAAATACTATCTTGATTTACCTTGATGTAGAGGTTGTTGTCTGCATTCCCTTTCCTGAACCCTTGTTGTTGTAAGTATTTGTCTAGTCTGGAATACCATGCTCTAGGGGCATGTTTGAGAAAATACAAGGCCTTCTTCAACCTACAAACATATTTTTCATTCTCTGTCAACTGAAATCCTTCTGGTTGCTCAATGTAGACTTCTTCTTATAGATCCCCTTTTAGGAAGGTTGATTTCACGTCCATATGATACACTTTGATATTCTTAGAGCATTCATAAATCATGATCAATCTAATTTCTTCCATTTTGGAAACTAGGGAAAATTTCCCTTCAAAGTCTATACCTTCAACCTGAGTGTATCCTTTACATACCAATATTGATTTGTTCCTTGTAACCTGTCCATCTTCGTTCAATTTGTTTTTGAAGACCCACTTTGTACCGATCACATTCTTGTTCCTTGGCCTTGGAACTAGTTCCCAAGTGTCATTCTTCTCTATCTGATATAACTCTTCATCCATGTCTTTGATCCAGAATTCATCCTTACTAGATTCTTCAAAATTGCTTGGCTTAATTGTAGATAATAGTGCTAGGTGCAATTATTTTGGTGAACTAATTCTTCTTCTAGTTTCAACTCCTTCATATTTATTCCCGATAATATGATCTAATGGATGATTATTTTGTATTTGTCTTCTAGGTGTCTTTGGAGGAACTTGAAGATCTTTATGTTCTTGCTCTTCTTCTGAATTCTATTCTTCATCTTCATCTTCTGCTACTTCTTCTTCCTTTACTTCTTCTTCGTGAACCTATTCCAATGAATCCTTTCCTTCTTCTTTTATTCTTTGTCGACTTGTCTCATCAAACGTCACATTGGTGCTTTCCACAATTTTTTTGAGTCTTAGATTGAAGCATTTGTATGCTTTCCTTGTGCTTGAGTACCCAACACGTATACCTTTGTCAACAAGAGATTCAAACTTTCCTATTTTTCCATCTTCTCTTTTGATGTAGCATTTGCTTCCAAAAACTATGAAATGCTTCACATTCGCTAGTCTTCCTCTCCATAGCTCATAATGATTTTTATCACCGTTGTTTCTGAGCATTCCTTTGTTTTGAGTGTGAATTTTTGTATGCACTGCCTATACCCAAAAGACATCTGTCAACTTGGAAGACATTAACATAGTTTGAGCCATTTCCTGTACTATCATGTTCTTCCTTTCGACCAATCCATTTTTTTGTGGTGTCTTAGTAATGGATAATTTCCTTTTTATCCCATGCTTACTGTAGAATTCCATAAATTCCTTTGAGGTAAACTCTCCTCCATTGTCCGATCTCAAACATTTGATATTCAAATCTATTTCATTTTCAACCATATCCTTTTACATATTGAAGTCCTCAAATTACTATGAATTCTTCCTAAGAAAACAAACTACAGTCATTATTGTATAATAATCAACTAATAGCATAAAATACTTCTCACATTTCAACCCCTTTTCTCTAGTTGGTCCAATTAGATCAATATGAAAAAATTTCAACAATTTTGTTGTGGATTATTCCTTTGACTTGAACTTGGTCTTGGGTTGCTTTCCTTGTTGACAATGCTTGCACAATGTGTTGGTTGGCTTAATGATATGTAGCATCTCTCTGATTACTTACTTTTTGCTGACCTTGACAATATTATCAAAATTTATGTGACCCATTCTTTTGTGCCATAGCTAAACTTCATCTTCCTTTCCTAAACGACACTTTTTCTTTCCAATTTCACTTAGTACATATATGTTTCTTGGAGTTCTCACAACTGTCACCACTACTCTACATGAATCTGATTTTCTTATTTTGCATTTTTGTGAATCTAACAGAAGTTTGTGACCTTGGTCACACATTTGAATTACACTCAGAAGATTGTGTTTCATATATTCCACTAGTAGAACATTTCTTTCCTTGGTATCCTTACTTCCAATCTTGATTGTGCCTCTTCCAATGATTCTAGCTGAGTTGTCATTTCCAAAATATATTGACCCATCTCTTTCCTTTCTCAAGGTTAGAAACATGTCCTTATCACCTGTCATGTGATTTGAAAAACCATTGTCAACATACCAACCACGTTTCTTGTGTTGATCTTGTATAGCAAGTGTGAATTATTAATTGTTGTATTGATTCTACTTCCTTATCCATATTCTTTGAGGTTCTTGTCTGTAACTATTGTTTTTATGTTGTGATTCTCTTGGAGTAACTTTACTTATACAATGTTTTGCCCTGTGTCGAAAGTTGTTTCACTTGTATCATTTTGTTTCAGTACTTAAGGATTCAAACCTGTTGTATCTTCTGCTTTGTATTTCACTAGGCCCTCTTGAACAACCATCTTGTGCATACCTTTCATGATTGTTTCTGTTCCTATCATTTTCTCTGCAATTTGCAGCCTTATGTCCAAAATTGTTACATGAATAATGTAATACAAGGAAGATAGTTTGATACTTGGGAGTTGAAGATATTATAAAAGGAGTTACTCTTTTGAACCCTTCTTCTTCTTTAGGCCTTCTTGTTTCTGACTGTTGTTGATTCTGAAATATGAATCTTCTGGGTGGTGGAGTATCTTTGTGATCTTCCTTGTGAAACTTCTTGTCTTCTTCCTTCTCAGGAGATCCTCTGACTATCTCTACATAAATTCTTGGTTTTGTTTCTTGATCTGTTTTTTTGGAGCTTGATCCATTTTCTGCCTGGTTGTATCCTATTTCAGACTTGTCATGATGTGGCCTTTTAATGCTAATAATCTCATCCAAAACTTTAGTGTTGTTATGCATGTTTTTCTTCTGAAGGTATTTTCTCAATGTGACAATCTCTGCTTCCAAATTTCCAATGATCCTATCTCTTTCTTCTAACTATTCTCTGAGTGCTTCTTCATTTCTCTTGTCTTCCTCTACTTGGAATTTTAATTTAGCTATCATCTACTCTAGTTCTTCGAAGTTGGAATTCTAAACTCCCTCTTTTCCTTTTAGTTCTTCCTGAAGTGACTTATTTTTCTTCTTTTCCCTTTTTATAACTTCTATGGCACTCAATAATTATTCTCTATAGTCAACTTCTTCCTCTTCATATTCTTCTTCGGAGCCTTCTTCATCATAATATTCTACTTCCATGAATAATACCCTTTCTATATCACTATCGCTAACTTCATATTCTTTTGATGAGGAACCGTCTTCTTTGGTGAAAAGGATTTTCTTGAAAAAATTCTTTTTGGTTCTTTTTCCTTTGTATATTTGTGTACTCTTAGATTCATCTTCTTCATTTATTTTCTTTTTCTTATGGGGGAATTTATTAGAAAAATGACCAATACCATCAAAATTAAAACAAATCAACGAAATCTTACCTCTTTATTTGTTGGTTCCCTTTTTCATCCTTTTGACGAAGTTTGCTACTTCTTCATCATCTTCTGAGATATCACTGATGCTACTATTTGACTTTGAATTTTTCTTTCTCTTTTTATTTGTCTTCTTAGATTCTTTGAATGCTTCTTCCTTTGTAACCAGATTTTCTTTCTCTGTTCTCATCTCATAAGCTTTGTGTGTCCCATGGAACTCATCCATGGTCACTATAGCTAGATCCTCTCTCTGTTTTCTAGTGCTGAAATATTTTAATCAAATCTCATTGGTAGGGATATCAATAAATTTTTGATAATGACCTGTTCATTTACATCATCTCCCAGACCTATGATATTGTTTATTACTTCATCAACTCGTAGAAAGTAGCAAGATATGTTTTTATCTTCATTCATCTTCAATTTTTTGAACTTTTCTTTAAAGATTTGAATTTTAGCTTCCTTGAATTTCTCATCTCCTTCATATATATTATTCAGTTTGACCCAGATGTCTTTTGCAGAATCACAGTGCATAACTTTGGTGTATATTGATTTAGTCAAACCATTTATGAGTGAACTTGTGGCTCTTGAATTATTTTCTTCAAGTTTCTTTCCATCTTTATCTGTTGGAGGAATGGTTGGTTATTTGTATCCATTTACTACTGATCGCCAAAAATCAAATTTTAGTGCATGTATGTGTGTCTTCATTCTTCTTCTCCAAAAGGAATAATCTTCCCCATCAAACTGTGGTATCCCAATATTAGAGTAATCCATGATCTCCTTCTAGTGGTTAAACTTCATATTGAAGGACCTTCTCTAATACCAATTGTTGGATTACTAAGAGGGGGGGGGGGTTAATTAGTAATAGAGATTTTTAATCCCTTTTAACCACAGTATATAAGTGTTGTTAACTTTATGATCAATTTACCAATATCATTCAATAAGTACAGAATAAATAAACCATGAACAATGAGCAATCATACACAAACACAATACACCAATATTTTTACGTGGAAACCCAATGCGAGAGAAAACCGCAATTTTTTTTTCGTCTTTAAGAAGTACATTCATTAGAAACATCAAATTCCTTTGTTCTCCAGCTACAACTGGAAGGAGGATCCAACCCCCTATATTTTCAGGCTACAACATGAGGGAAGATCCAACTCCCAAATTCTCTGGCTCCAATCAGAAGGAGGCTACAACCACCTATGTTATCTGACTACAATTGGAAGGTGGTGTTGAGCACTCAACACACCCTAAAAAGTCTATGTCAAATTTTACTTTTTGGGTACCACTTGATCTTTTTTCACTGTCTGATTGGTCTTCATTGTGAAAAATGTTGCATTTTCTTATCATATTGACTCTCATTAAGTCTTTAAAAGTTTGCTTGAATCTATGAAAACTCATGAATTAAAATAAAAAGACTTAACGCTTAAATAAGGAATCAACAACCAAAACACTCTCCCCGACGCGCTCAAAGATTCAGCATCAGAAGGAATTAAAAGATGAAAGAAAATCACTCGAGAAAACCGCAGTCGCTGAGCATTGGTCTTCATCGACATCAGCAAAAGGAATCTTTCTTTCATGACAAGCATTACACAAGGGTGTCACCGATAGCCGATCCCCGAAGCATTTTGACATCGATGAGTTTTGAGAAACTAAGTCCGTAGAAAACGTAATAGTTTTTTTTCCGATCGCACTCTTGTTGAAAAAACCCTGACTCTGATTGATGTACATGATCAAACCACTTGTCCTCATTTTCCATATGTATTTTCCAGAGTGGATAAACATACGATATAGTTTTCCCTTGATTCGTTCCTGAGGCCCAAGTCACACCCCGAGTCAGTTTTTTCACATCATCACAGTACGATGAAATCAATCGGTGTAATAAGTTCTTAATAGGAGGATACCAATGAAAACATTCACCACGCATCACCGATCTCAATATGTCCACTAAGAAACTGACGCAATGGATTGTTTTAACGCTAATATATGTTTAGATTTGAAGCATTTAAAGAACTAATTAATTCCAAATCTCATATTATTTATTACTTCATGTGTGGATCAAATGAGCCATTTGAAATTACAAATAGGGCACACCACCCTCCGCGCCTTTGCCGTCAACCCATGATGACAGATTTCGTTTGATTTTCACTCACAACTTGAGTTAATTGGTTGATACGACACAATAATTTCTCCCCCGTTTAAATTCTTTCAAGCTATTTGTAAACAAGATCAACGTGCGCAAATAATTTCAGAGCATCCAGAGGATAGAGACGAGCAATTCAGAGAATTTTCCAAGATCTCGTGAATATCAAACAACCAGCTTTGGTAAGATTTACAGGTATGGACCAGTTTGGCTCTTCACATTTTCACTTTATACATTTATTCTACCAAGTGTTGCTCTATACGTAGTCTCTAAACGATTTTAATTTCAATTGAAGGAAATATACCTCTGAGTATTGAGAAAGAATGTCTTGGGAACCTCATCGGGAGATACAAGAAAATGGGCCAGATGCAAGAGAAACTGGGTCAAAATCAACAAGGAAATAAAGGATATCGGACTTCTTGAGTTTGTCATGCCCGACGACCTCGTCGACTTGCGTGACATAATCAAATCTCACACCGAGCAAGATTCATCATGTGTCGAAGAAATAGAAAAGGTGACAGGCACAAGAGAGCCATGTCAGGTGCGACAGTTTATGGAAAACCCGATCAAAGCTCGGGCTATGCTGAAATAGTTAAGTGCCAGTCTGGTCAAGTATCAGGCACATGCGGTAGATATCAACAAGATTTACACGACCCCGATGGAACAACATAGATTCCCATACACCCATACTTGTGAGGAGTTGTTCATCAATTAGTCAGAGTACGAGAAGAGCCACCTTTTTAAAGTGATATCTTGAGATGAATCTTAGACAAAATGTTAGGAGAGAACGCCACGTGGAATTTTTTTTTTTACTTATTTGCAATTTAGCCATTATTTTTAGTTAATTTTATGTTATAAGTAAGAGAATTGACCAATTAGTTAAGGGTCGATGGTTGTTGCAAGAAACTCTCATTTCTGGTTTTTTTAAGAATTATTTTGGAGCTACCTTTAAATGAGAAGTCCTTCTGGACGAGAGACAAGTTTATGTTTTCATCAAATGCATGTATGATTGGACGTGGAGAAGAACTATTTCCTTTCTCATCTTATGGATGGATGATGTAACGAGTAACAACTATTAAATCTATTGTTAAGTTATCTGATGCAATGTTTTACAATTATTTTATTTAATGATGAAGATGAATCATTGTGTTATTATGTGATGGATGATTAGAGTTAAGTGAATTATTTTAGTTGCCATTATTTATCGCATATGTGTTTTCTTTCTGATTATTTGTATCTCAGTCAGTAATTGGATACTCACATGTTTAACGTATTAGTACTAGACCCGTGGTATGGAATTCTTGTCTGTATGCTTGAGTAGCTGGTTATCCCAAGCTCAGCCTCTTCTCCAGTAGTTAAACTTATTCTTGTTTTTTTACCTAGTTGGTTTATACCATCTTTCCATCTTATATCGATCCCACCTAAGAGAAAATACAAAAATAGAAGTCCAGATTGAAGGATACGTCTTCGCAAGAAAACGTAAAGATCATCGATTAATCAACCGGATTGCAAGATATGGAGAACCATTCCACTATTAAAAGCTGCAGAGTCTAATTGGGCCTCAGTGGTGGGTTCGGTTCCTACTGTTGATTAAATGGATCTATGACCCATCAATAGAATTGGTGCTAGAAGGAGGGCCTGAAGAATGAATGGTTGAATACATATTTCACATAATATTTCAGACAACCTGTAAGATTCAAAACAACTGACATGCATGGCCAGTCATTCCCAAGACAACCCACACATGATGAGTACTCCTGAAATGAGTAACTCACCCCAGCTTGAGGAAGAGCACTTGTTTCCTGACATACCTTATTCTCTTCCTCACGAGGAATTAAATCAATTTACAAGAATCACTAGAGCATATGCCTGACAGATTTATGCGCTGTCCTTGGCTTCGATACTTCCTCAAAGACAAAAAATAAGCAGACCAGTGGTCGACACCCCTGACTAGGTTTTTTTGCACATAGTAGAAGACCTAATAGATTTCACAATCACCAAAATCGAACACCCTCTAAATCTAGTCCCTGAAATGCTAGCCGACGATGTCTCTGAACCATATGATTTTTTGGAAGAGGAAGAGTTTAACTCAGGATCCGAAGATATGGAAGACAACAACGATCATGATGAAGAAAGGGGAAACCCACCTCATAACAATCAACCTTGGTTGGATAGAGACACTTTGGCCATCCCAGTGTGAGTCCATAACCTTCCCCAACATCCATAGAAATTACTTCCTAAGTTTGATCCCGAGACCTCGAGATTTCCTGAAGATCATATCAAGAAATTCATACTGACTATTAGATTGATGAATGTACAACATGAATACGTAGTTTGCAGACTATTCCCCTACACTTTTGAGAATTCATCTTCCACATGCTATTTCAACTTACCCGTAGGATGCATAACTAGTTGGACGAAGTTTCAGAAAGACTTCTTGGATAAATTTGTAGAAGAAACTACCACGGGAGCATTGATGGCTGAGTTGTTTTCCGCCACCATGAGTTTGAAAGAAAGGGTTAAATATTTCAATCAAACATTCACAACTATCCTGAAAAAATTCCAGCCTGAAGCTAAACTTCTCAGGAGTTGCAAATCGAAGTATACACTAATGCCCTCCTATCTTCTATTTCAATGTTTGTGAAGAGGGTTTCCAAACGAACCCTGGCTAAGAATTTTGAAGAAGAAAAAATGATAGAGTTCCAAATGAAAGGGTGTAAATAAGGTCAGGTCTCATTAGCTAAAAAACAAGTCCAAACTCCTCCTAGGAGAGGACTCCTTTTGACTAGACCGCCAGGGAAACAAGCAAAACAAATTCCTGAAAAGGGTAATTGAGACATAGAAGACCTAACACACATGGTCAAGAAGTTATCAAATGAGATCATAGACATGAAAAGAAGTGCAGGGGAGAGAAACCAAGGCCAAAGGCCCTATAAGTATTTCTTTAAAAGGAACCCACCATTTAAAGCAATTGAACCTCCCCTAGATAACTTAAATATCGATCTAGGAAATGTAGCATCTGATTCTTTCTGTACTTATCACTAAGAAAACCACTCCTAAAGAGAATGCCCTCAATGGGTGCATGCCATGAATTTGATGGCCAACTAGTTTCTAGACGAAGTCTCCCTGACCGAACAACCAAGCAGTTCAGTTATGAATGTTGTCGATCAGGAAGAGATTGATCCACCAGAAGATACAACCATGTTAATATGGGATCCTAACCTAATCATGCCTTCCAATGACTTATTTGAGTCTCAAGAACCACCCGCATAGGTCTCAGTTGTGCAAGCACATAATAAGGGTCCACCTGTCTCAAAAGATCTTTCTACTACCCAATCTTTGGGGGGAAAGACAACTCTTGACCACCTGAAATCACCTTTCACTCCCCGAAGAAACCCTATAAATATCCATACACGAGAATCGATCAAGATGGATTATAACATAGTTGAAGATTTGAAGAAGTTTAAGGCTAATATATTAGTCATGGACATTTGTAGGATCCCTTAGCAAAAGGACTTCCTATTACAGGCTTTGAAATCAGTAGAAAATTATACAACAAGCACTGACCTAGGAAGAAATCCAATCCCCATAGACCTAGGGAATAAACCAACTATGAACACTTTCTCTGAAGATAATAAGGGAATACCTTTTGTCCCACCTTTCCTTTTAATATTTGAAGTCTTCAACAGGAACCTCCATAATTGTTTGGTTGATTCAAGAGCATCCTCTAACATTATGCCATTGTCTATCTGTAAAAAAATAAACGCAGTTCCTCTCAAGAGTGATAAACATATGATACAACTAGACAAAACCTAGGTGAAGGTCATGGGAGAAATCAAAGATGTAATGATCAGAATAACGACTCACCCTAAGTTTGTGAAAGTGATTGACATCATTATAGTAGACATCCTAGAAGCTTATGGGTTACTACTAAGCCGAGATTGGTCTTAGAAGTTAAACAGATACTTTAGTACAGATTGGGCATACCTTTGGTTACCATTAAAGGGGCACAAAAATAGGATTAGAATTGATAGGGAAAGGTATCTAAAACATACTGTCACTGACCTAGAAACCCTAAATGAACCCTCATCGACAGATTTCCCTAGTTTAGGAAATTACTCTTGTGATTCCTACTTTGGAAACTTCTCCCCCCTCTCATCTGATGTCCCTCTCACTCAAAATTCTGAAATGGTGTTTCAAGAAAAATCGTCGATACCAACAGAGGAAAACCTCTTCTGTCAAGAACCTGCGCTAGAAATGACGAAAAAAAAGACAAGAGAGCAAGAAAGTGATAAGAGAGAGGAGACAAATATCCTTTACTCACAAATTTGGAACATATAATTTGATGGATTTAAATCACAGGAAGGGTCTGGGGCATGGTGCATCCTCATTGATCCAAAGGGTAAATTTCATTTCCTATCCTGTAGACTTGAGTTCGAATGCACAAATAAGACCGTCGAGTATGAAGCCCTAGTACAGGGGTTAAAGAAAGCCATAGACTTAAACGTCAAGGAATTGAAGGTTTTCAGAGATTTTGAGATTATCGTTAGACAAGGAGTACTATACATTGCAATTCCTCGCACCTAAAGAATTATCAACATGAAGTGCATAGGTTAATAGAGCATTTTGAAGCTTTCAATATTACAACGATCCCCAGAGAAAAGAATATCCTGGCTAATTCCTTGGCCACAACTGCTTCAAGGCTGTCACCTTTAGAAGATTATGAAGCCTCCTGTTTCACTGTGGAAGTACTCTACAAACCATCGGTGCCTAACAACATTTCTAATTGGGAGGTCTTTGAAGGGGATGAATAGATCATAAAATTTATGACTAACCAAGATAATTTCAAAGACTTGGCTATTGACGATAAAGTATTCCAAGAACAATCAACAAAACCTGATCCTCAGACAGGTCAACTAGTTGACAAATCGAAGTCTCACACAATCACGAAGGGGTAGCTAATTTAGAAAATATTTTTGACCTGAAAGAACGATTTAAGAGACCCAAAAACGCGAAGACTAGTAGTTCCTATCCCATGCATGAAACTATAAATCTAGGAACCCCAGAAAATCCCAAGAATGTAAATCCCGATAAGACAATATCTAAGGAGGAAAGAAATGCCTATCTCAAAATCTTCATATAGTATCAATATGTCTTTGTGTGGTCCTACCGAGATCTAAAAACTTATGATACCCGTATCATTCAACACACTATCTCGTTAAAACCCGAAGTGAAACCCTTCCAACAGAAGCTCCGAAAGTACCACCCATCCTTGGAACCTCTCATGTGTCAGGAGTTAAAGAAACTACTCGATGCCAAGATCATTTTTCAAGTTAGACACTTCGCATGGGTGGAGAATTTGGTTCCTATGAGGAAAAAGTTGGGAGAAATCCACTTATGCATAGATTTTAGGAACCTCAACAGAGCTTCGTAAAAGGACAACTACCTAGTCCCACCAATGGAGAAACTCTTGCAGACTGTGTCTAGCTCTAAGATTTTCTCTCTGCTGGATGGTTTCTTAGGTTACAACCAAGTTCTGGTCTTAGAGGAAGACCGTTTGAAACTACCTTCCGAACCAAGTGGGGAACTTTCGCTTACAAACACATGCCCTTTGGGTTAATCAACGCAGGGGAAACCTTCCAAAGGGCAATGGATGTAGTGTTTTGAGGAATGATCAATAAGTGTGTGGTAGTATATCTGGATGATGTAACTGTGTATTAAAAAATAGATAAGATCACATCCAAAAATTAACCCATATTTTTGAAAGATGTAGGAAGTACGGTATATCTTTATACCCTAAGAAAACTATTTTTGGTGTCGAGGAAGGTAAGTTGCTAGGCCACATTATATCTCAAATAGGCATTCGCATAGACCCAGAAAGGATTAAGGCTATAGCTCAGCTTCCATTACATCACAACAAAAAAGATATGCAAACATTCTTCGGGAAAATCAACTTTGTGAGGAAATTCACCCCCGACTTCGTAGAAACCATCAAACCCTTACACAAGATGATTCACAAAGATGATGAATTTAAGTGGGACAATGAACGAAAGGACACTTTCAACAATATTAAAACTGCTATATCTCAATCCCTCATGTTACAAAGTCCCGATTTTAATAGAGATTTCTTCCTCTATACTTTCGCCTCTAATCAATTGTTAGATGCAGTTTTGACTCAGAAGGATGATGACAACAACAAGGATATGGTGTCGTTCATGAGAAATAACCTCCAAAGAGATGAACTAAATTATCCTTCTATAGATAAATAGGCTTATGTAGTTTATAAAGAAGTAAAATATTTCAGATCTTACATCCTCAAGAACCATACCAAAGTAATTGTGCCTCACCCTGCAATCCAATCCCTATTTACTCAACAAGAGATGGGGGAAAGAAGAGGGAACTGGATGGCAGTAGTCCAAGAATTTGATCTAGATATAAAACCTTCTAAACTAGTTAAAGGAAAAGGATTATGCAAACTGGTAGTTGAGGCTCAAGACCAATTGAATAAAGACTCCAGATGGGAAAATGAAATGGCATTATGGTGTGGTGAAGCTTCGTACATCTCCCCAGAGAAAGAGTCTTGGTATGAGAAGTTGAATTATCTCCTACATCATGGGACTTTCCTAGAAGACCTAAACCCTAGAGAAAGGAGATATCTCAGGTTAAAATCAACACAATATCGCCTCATAAATTCGTTACTCTTCTGGGTTAATTATGATGGGGTACTTTTAAGATGTCTCGAATGTGAAGATGCAAACATAGTTCTGAAGGAGCTCCATGATGGCCCTGCTGGTGGACATTTTGCAGGAGACACTACTGCTCATAAGATATTGAGAGATGGCTACTATTGGCCCACTTTGTTCAAGGATACTCACACCTATGCTAGAAACTATAAAACTTGTCAAATAAGAACTGGGAGAGAGAAGAGAGTAGTTGTTGCGTCTCTTTTGTCACCTAAATGAGAAAAATAGAGATGCTTACAAGCCCAATTGGGTTATCTAGGCCAAACATCAATGAAGGAAAGGGTTATAATTATAAAACATAAAAGATAAGCAAAGAACTAAACTAAGATCATTAAAAGAAACTAAACTAGAGTGCACAAGGACATTAGAACAAGAAATAAACAACATTCATGCCACCAATGGAAAGGATTGTATTAGTGGAAAGAAAACACCAAAGAGAAAGGGAGGTATATGGGTCGCCTCTTCCTCCAAGGGAGGGCTCTTGGACCCCCAAATATTGATCTCTTCTTACAAGTAACAAACTAGGATGAAATGGTGAAGAGAATCCAAAGCACATTCACTCAAGAGGTGATATGAATGGATAAATGAAATGGTTCTTGAATGCTCTTGATGAGGAAAGAGGATCCTCCAAGAGAAAATAAGCAAAATAATAATACAAATGAATTCCTTGAAAATGTAGTGCACCCATGGCCTCTTTTTATAGCATATCTTTGAGGCATTATTCAACCAACTTTAGTGTGAACAAGGGGCCCTTTAGGTCTTTGACAAGCCCCCCAGTTGGATTCAATCAATATTTGGCTGTCAAATCAACTTGGAAGCTGAACCAGAAGTGGGTGGAAGGCCAACCATTATCATAAATGTGTCGTTTTGAGGTGTGCATGACTTTTTGCATCCATAGTCGCGCATGTGCACTTTTCCGGCATTATCTGACTGTCGCACATGCACACGCGCCTTGTGTAGTTTTAGCGCATGATGATTTTATTGTTGGTTGTATAGTTTTGGACCTTTTGGAAATGCATTTTTTGTCCATGAGTGTTTTGACGATGCTGGATTCCTGTAACCATTTGCGAACGAAATTCTGGTGATAACATATGCCCCCTAATGTGTGAGGTTAGGAGCATACGTATAGCCGAAATACATCAATGTTTCTTCTACTGAGAGTATCATTGTAAGAAAGAGCGATAATGAGAGTATCAAGAGTGACACATTGGAGGGAGAGGGGAACCTATAGGACCCAACGCTTTCGCAAGGTGTAAAAAAAATAAAATTTTGTACAAACGAGGCAGGCATGTCCCATTCTCATCTCATGTAACTCAAAAAATGTGTAAGACAATAACTGAAGTTGTATGTTGACGTAGATAACTGCAGCGCCCTCAGGGGTGGTTTGATAATGGTAGAGGACGATTTTGAGGGTGAACAAATTCTAAAAAGAGGCGATGAAACCTGTAAGAAGGGTTGATAAGTCGCTGGCATTGATGGCCCAACAATTTTCAAAGGTCTTCGAAAAATATAAAAACAACTGAAATAGTCGCAAAGTAAGATCCACCGTAACATGAGATGGCATTGAAGTCGAATGATATGGGGGTCAATGATAGTAGAGAGCAATGATGGTTCTCCCTATGCCGTTCGAGACTCCTCATTGTAAAGGTAATGAGAGTCAAGATACTGCCACCCTTCTGGAAACTGTGTTGATGTCGACAAAAAGGGAGATGTGACTCCAAGAAGCAAAGGGCTTCATGAAATCCACTGGATGAGATCAGGAACTGATGAGGTACATGGACGAAGTCAAAATGCGATGAGACTCAAGAATTCCCTTGGTTGGGGAGATATGCAAAGTGGCAACAACCATAAAACTGAATCTAGCATCAGGGGGAGGACTAGACAAGGGTGATTTGTGCCAGAGGCGCGAAAAAATGGACAAACACAAAGATCAAAAAGGTGTATGGACTGTAATATAATCGGGGTTTATGGATAATGTCATTGATGAGGGGAAGTGAAAAATTCCCCAACCAATGGGAGACAAGGGTTGCTTTGCCAAAAAAGGAAGGTTGCTACAGGAGACAACAGAAAACTATGTAAATGCAGGGAAAAGGTTTTGTACAATTACTGAAATAATAAAGAATGAGTTGGGATGACTGTGTAGGTACATAAACGGGTGCCCCAGTGTAATATGTCTTGGCCGATGATGGAGCAAGGTGTTTGGGAAACGAGTGGAGGGTGAGGGCCCCATAGGTGGGTTTCTGTATTTAGGGAAATGTATGGAGGACAATCTACATATGGGAAAACTGACGGTGGATGAAAATGGATGGTTAATGATACTGCAGGGGTGTAATTAAAATAGAACCATGATGAAGTAACCTGGGAGTCCATTGGGTAGGCTAGCATAATGAGGAGAAGGATTATGTGGCTGGTTCTTGACGATGCATAAGACTATCGGGAATCCCATCCTTGAAGGGTGAAAACAACATGAGTGTTAAAGTGCCAAGGGGGACTATGAATGGGACAACTCATGTGGGGGAGAGTGCTACCAGGTGATAGTACCAAAATGCAATGGAGGTGACACTACTGTAGAGCTGGATATAGGGATCCTAGAGGCAAAGATCAGAGGGTGTGACTGGGAGATGCAATGTGATATTTAGAGGGAATGACTACATGTCAGTATCGATGATATACCTGAAGGGATATTGCTGACGTATGATGATCAAGTACCTGCACACATGAAAACCGAATACCCAACATGAACAATATCTGAAGAGAAAGATCATATAACAATTATTCAATAATATGTGAATGTAAACATGCGTACCTGGGCGTCAGATGAGAAAAATTCCCCCTTGGGGCTGAGGATGGAAAATGGCCCATGGAAGGGAATTGTGTAGGTGACAGGGTTCTGATCCCGTGGCTGAAGACAAGTTGAAAAACGGACACCCAGAGCTCTCGGGATTGAGTCTGGAATTTAGGAAAAATGGACTATATATAGCTGTAGGGCCCACAATGCCACCTCATTTGTACTTGCTGTATTATTGAGTGGATGAGCAATTTTAGAGGAGATTTGGATATTCCAGAAGATCGAGGCAGCTGATTCAGGATCAACGAGATTTAGGTTAGTTGTCGTATCCTCTTGCATAGAATTAGGGTTTCTATTTTTGGGCAGGACCTATACGGAGGGCCGTATAGGGGGTTTTGTGGGCGTGGGCCCCCCAGTGCACGAGTGATCGATAAATTCACGTGCACGGGTGCGCACCTGTAATGCGGACATCCAAGCATGGGGGCACCCTAATGGGGAAAACAGGCGTGCATGTCATGCACATATGTATTCCTAACAGCTACGCATGCGTGCACAATTGTGTAGTGAACAGGTGTGCTATGATGTGCGCCTGTATGTGTGACAAAGGTGCATCAATGCGCCTATGTATGGAAAACAATCGCACATGAGTGCGTGAATGGGGGATGAACAGGCACGCATGTGTGCGCTCCTATGGGGAAAAACTGCTGCGCCTTTGAGGAAAAGCAGGAGGGTGTAATAACTTATCTTTTTGGAGATTTTGATGTTTTTATGGGTTTTGATGGCTAATCAAATGATGTACATGTGGATGCAGGTGATCATTGGGGAGATTTTGGTTCACTGGAGAGAGAGAGATTGGGCACACCTGAGGGAAGCAGTGAGGGATGAGGAGCCAACGGTCCAGGATGCTTTGGCATCTTGTGGGATGTTGAAGTTTTTTTAGTGTTCGCTAGTGCGGGCACATGAGTACCTATTGAAGTTCCTGATTGCAATGTGGAGTCCGAATCTGCATTGCTTTATGGTGCAGGGTGAGCAGCTAGCCTTCACTGCAGTGGAGGATGTATATTTTCTGACTGGGATCCCTTTTCGGGGAACTCCACTACCGGCGGAGCCCATAGTACCCGGGGATGGGCAGTTGGTTGTCTTAGCCCAGAGATATTGTTCGGGGGAGAAATTTATGTCGGGCTCTGTGGTGAGTATTGGGGCGACGGATGCCCTTGTACATCATTGTGTGGCAATGATGATCGTGAGATTCTACGGGTATCTTGCGACTCAGTGGATTAGTGGAGGTCAGATGAGGATTATGGAAAGGGCCCTGGCATGTGAGCATTTTTCCCTGGCAGACTCCAGATTTGATGGAAATATCAATTTTGATGGTGGGGGAAATATTGGCCATATTGACTTCTTCAAAAGCGTTGGGGGTAGGGATGGGGTTATTGAACCAATCTATATGCCTCGATGGGAGAAAATATTTGGTTTTGACTGCGTATATGGGGTTTTGGTTAGGAGGCGTGAAGGCTTCCTGTGAAGGAAAGAGTGCTCTATGATGGAGCACATCCCATGGGAAATCGGGTTTAGTTAAATCCACAAGGATGTCTTCATCACAGTGAAATTGTCGAGAATATAGGGGATCGAGAGG
>ML780477.1:1448228-1468686 GCA_009831015.1 Picea engelmannii
CTTGAAGGGTGAAAACAACATGAGTGTTAAAGTGCCAAGGGGGACTATGAATGGGACAACTCATGTGGGGGAGAGTGCTACCAGGTGATAGTACCAAAATGCAATGGAGGTGACACTACTGTAGAGCTGGATATAGGGATCCTGGAGGCAAAGATCAGAGGGTGTGACTGGGAGATGCAATGTGATATTTAGAGGGAATGACTACATGCCATTATCGATGATATACCTGAAGGGATATTGCTGACGTGTGATGATCAAGTACCTGCACACATGAAAACCGAATACCCAACATGAACAATATCTGAAGAGAAAGATCATATAACAATTATTCAATAATATGTGAATGTAAACATGCGTACCTGGGCGTCAGATGATAAAAATTCCCCCTTGGGGCTGAGGATGGAAAATGGCCCATGGAAGGGAATTGTGTAGGTGACAGGGTCCTGATCCCATGGCTGAAGACAAATTGAAAAACGGACACCCAGAGCTCTCGGGATTGAATCTGGAATTTAGGAAAAATGGACTATATATAGATGTAGGGCCCACAATGCCACCTCATTTGTACTTGCTGTATTATTGAGTGGATGAGCAATTTTAGAGGAGATTTGGATATTCCAGAAGATCGAGGCAGTTGATTCAGGATCAACGAGATTTAGGTTAGTTGTCGTATCCTCTTGCATAGAATTATGGTTTCTATTTTTGGGCAGGACCTATACGGAGGGCCATATAGGGGGTTTTGTGGGCGTGGGCCCCCCAGTGCACGAGCGATCGATAAATTCACGTGCACGGGTGCGCACCTGTAATGCGGACATACAAGCATGGGGGCACCCTAATGGGGAAAACAGGCGCGCATGTCATGCACATATGTATTCCTAACAGCTGCGCATGCGTGCACAATTGTGTAGTGAACAGGCGTGCTATGATGTGCGCCTGTATGTGTGACAAAGGCGCATCAATGCACCTATGTATGGAAAACAATCGCACATGAGTGCGTGAATGGGGGATGAACAGGCGCGCATGTGTGCGCTCCTGTGGGGAAAAACCGCTGCGCCTTTGAGGAAAAGCTGGAGGGTGTAATAACTTATCTTTTTGGAGATTTTGATGTTTTTATGGGTTTTGATGGCTAATCAAATGTTGTACATGTGGATGCAGGTGATCATTGGGGAGATTTTGGTTCACTAGAGAGAGAGAGATTGGGCACGCCTGAGGGAAGCAGTGAGGGATGAGGAGCCAACGGTCCAGGATGCTTTGGCAGCTTGTGGGATGTTGAAGTTTTTTTAGTGTTCGCTAGTGCGGGCACATGAGTACCTATTGCAGTTCCTGATTGCAATGTGGAGTCCGAATATGCATTGCTTTATGGTGCAGGGTGAGCAGCTAGCCTTCACTGCAGTGGAGGATGTATATTTTCTGACTGGGATCCCTTTTCGGGGAACTCCACTACCGGCAGAGCCCATAGTACCCGGGGATGGGTAGTTGGTTGTCTTAGCCCAGAGATATTGTTCGGGGGAGAAATTTATGTCGGGCTCTGTGGTGAGTATTGGGGTGACGGATGCCCTTGTACATCATTGTGTGGCAATGATGATCGTGAGATTCTACGGGTATCTTGCGACTCAGTGGATTAGTGGAGGTCAGATGAGGATTATGGAAAGGGCCCTGGCAGGTGAGCATTTTTCCCTGGCAGACTCCAGATTTGATGGAAATATCAATTTTGATGGTGGGGGAAATATTGGCCATATTGACTTCTTCAAAAGCGTTGGGGGTAGGGATGGGGTTATTGAACCAATCTATATGCCCCGATGGGAGAAAATATTTGGTTTTGACTGCGTATATGGGGTTTTGGTTAGGAGGCGTGAAGGATTCCTGTGAAGGAAAGAGCGCTCTATGATGGAGCGCATCCCATGGGAAATCGGGTTTAGTTAAATCCACAAGGATGTCTTCATCACAGTGAAATTGTCGAGAATATAGGGGATCGAGAGGAGTGACCCTGGTGACTGTCACCGTGTGGCTGTCTTTTGGTGATAAAGAAGTGGGGGGGGTGACACAAGGGGATTGCAATGGTTCGCTCGACATAAACCAAATATCAAGATACTGTGGGTTGAAAATGGTAGTTGGGCATAAAATTTCTGTGGGGAAATGAATTGGAGAATTGGGGGGATTTGGGGGAAAATCCTCATATAAATCATCCAGGAACCATGGGGGAGTAGGGAGGGCCTCAGGTTCGGGTGAGAATATATGAACCACATCAAGTGATGGGTAGGGGTACTCACTGGTTTTGCTAGAGGGGGGGGGGGTGTAGGGTTTTGAATAAGGGCCATTTGGCGATGCCTATATTCAATGATCATAGGACATTGATATGTGAAATGATCAAGTGATTCGCATAGAGAGCAAGGACACCTCATACATTTGTTGACTGAGGTTGTGACATGATGGATGTCGGTGACATGTGTTGGGGATGATGTAGATGGGGTGGGTTCTTGCTAAAATCTATGGTGTATTGTTGTAAGCATCTGTTGGAATTGAGGTAGCGCTAGAAAATGGTGTGTATAATGGCCATATTCTGAACATATGGCACATGTGAATTTGGTTCGTAGTCTTTTGCTACTAGTGTTAGGGGAGATAGAGATAGTACTAAATGAAGCGAAAAGCAGTGGTGGTGCTCGAGGCAGTTGAATTAGATTGCGTAGCTTTGGTAGATATGGAAATTTGTTGGTGGGGTGTTCGTCTTTCTTGCATAGCACGCAAGGAGGTTGGACACGTGGGGGAAGTGGAGCGGTGGGATATTTCTTTTTTAGTCTACCCCCAACTATAGCAGGGGTGCTAGTGAGTGGGGGTGTGGGTGGGATGATGGGGGTAAGTATTGGAATTTGCATCAGAATTCCTTTTGTTTGGGGAGGGAGGGATGGTTGAGGGACCATCTCAGGTGGATGTAGATACCAAACTGGCATTGCCAGCACCATATTAGGAAGGGTGAGCATTGCAACTACCTGGAAAGCTTTTACATCTAGTTGAGGGTAAAAGAAATGGATTTGGGTAATGGCTTGGGGGATTTCTTCCCAAACCGGGATATGGCCCTGGGGGAGGGGAAGATCAGGAATAGGTAGAGCTAAACAAGTTCGAGGGGATTCCTGAGGGAGAAGTTCTGCAACTAGTGGGATGTCAGGGATAAAACAAGCCTCAGTGGGAGGGAGAGTATCTTCAATTGTCATTTCATTGGTGGAGACGACACATACTTGTGCTGAGGGATGGATGAGAGGTGGTGCTCTGTGGTATGTCCCTAGCAAGGATGGGTCCTTAAAAATTCTGGGGCCCATCTCGATAAGTGGATAGGAATCTGAATTAGTGTGGACAAAAGGGAGGATGTTGTTAATGTTTGATGAAGGGTTAGGCTCAAAATGTGATACTTGATCAATGGTAACGATTTTCCTATTATGGGGAAACATCATGGTTCGGAACATAGAAGAGGTGACTACCTTCATATCATACATGTAGCTACGACCAAACAAAATATTGTAATCGAGCGAGACATCGATAACCTCAATGTCGATAAGAATTGTTTTTCCCCCGAGTTCGACGGGGACATTTTGGAAGAGCCCCTCATGAGATGAGGGTCATCCATCATAAAACCTCAGAGTAATGGTAGATGGTATGAGCTTTGGAGAGCCAAGTTTCTGCCAGACAGTTTTGGACATGATGCATGTGGATGCACCTTCATCAATAATGTAGCGGTGGACTGTGATGTTCTATATTTTAATCGGGATTTGGAAAGCGACCAAAGCGGGGAGACGAGGTTCCCCACTATCGAGATCGAAGGTGATGAGTCGAGTATTAGCAAGGTCGACTGCCCCAAGAGAGGAAATTAATGACTTCCATTGAGTAGGACAAGTTTGAAGAACTTCTTAGACTGACATGGCAGCGGGGGATTGTGCCAAGTCATCAACCAGACTATAATTGTGGGCCTCCCTAGCCTGAGGGTTGTTGACATTCCTTCGTAATGGGATGCGGGGGATGCAAAGAGGTGTTTTAGTATTAGGGCATGAAATCATCAAAGGTGGGCCAGTTTTCACTGGGGTGGCCTCCGAGGTAGTGGGAGTAGGGTCAGAGGATGCACTATATTGACGACTTTGCATTTGTAGAAGGACGTCTTCCTCACTAGTGAGGAGGATAGTGTGATCTGTAAGAGGGCATGGGTTGGCATACTTTCCTATCTGTGGTGGGGACAGGTGCATCTCCTGTTGGGTGTTCATCACCCCTTGATGTGGTATGGAGTTTTGTAATACAACTGGGGGGGGTTGTTGAACATATTGTTGTGGGGTCTGCAAGGAAGCATGTGGTACTGGGGGAGATGGTCCATTTCCAGATTCTTTCATCCATTTGAAGTCCGCAATCTGGGGGCAATGGTGAGTATAATGGCCACACTCACCGCAAAGGGCACAAGGGAAGTTTGTCTGAATATTGTTGTTATTATTCTCTTGGCGTTTGTTTTTATTGACCCCTTGGGGGTTCTAGTTCCCCTGGTTCTGGTTGCCCCCGGGAGGTTGGTTCTGGTTTCCTCCTGGTCCAGGATTATTATTGTTTTGGTTTTTTCCTTTCTTTTTGGCATTGTTTGATTGATAGGCCGGATTATCCGTATTCAGTTGTTCAAAATTTTGTTACTGCTGAATGGGAGAGGGTTGAACAAAATTAACCCCAACATGTGGTTTCCCTTGTGGAGAAATAATGGGTTGGGGAGGACCTGGAAATGGAAAGTATGGATTATTATGTGGTAATGATCTGTAGGGTGTATAGGAAGGCATGGCACTTTCACTGGTTTTTAGGGTGTAAGCAGAGGTTGAGGGGGTACCAGAACTAGGTTGGGCCATGGGGCGTATTGTGGGTGTTGGCAGCAGTCCGCTGATGGGTGGAATAAAGGTTAAGGGGTATCGTTGTTGATAAGGGGGAGGAGGATAATAAGAGGGTCTGCCATATGATGGTGTATATTGAGGTGTTCCATACATAGGTGGTTTTTGGGGGTGTGAATTGTGGTGTGTAGTGGTACCAATCAATCCATCTATTGAGTGAGACATCCTAGGTTTGTCTTGGCCAAATGGCAGGAGTCTCAGGGTGTCAGGTAGTACTGTATATAAATACCCTGACTGTGAATAAATGAGTTTGAATTGTTGGGCCTTGCTGATGGATTCTTCTTCCGATTGGGGGAAGGTGGTGGCCACATCTTTGGCAAGGAGGGAAACAAGTGATTTGAGAAACCAGTTAAGGCATTGTTGTGGGGTGGCTTCAGCTTTGAAGAGACTACGTCCCCGACACCATTCGTGAATGTGGTCAGTGATGTGCATGGTAGAAGTTTGTTTAAACTCTGAGAGTAATTCGAGACCATTTTCATGATGAATTGGTAGTTAAAAGAAGGTCATAGATGATTTGGCCAACGATTCAAAGGTCACATGGGACCCAGATTTTTCTTCTACATACCACTTGGTCGATGGGCCAATGAGTGTGCATTGAAATCGTCTCAATTGGATAGAGTCATCCATAATTCTATTGGAGGAGCACCATAAATGGAAGGTCATGATATGGTTGGATGGGTTGTCACCCGCTTTTCCTTCAAACTTGGGGATGTCTAAAGGTAGTTTCGTAGGCATTGCAGGCCATGTGGGGTCATGTGATATAGGATCATTAGTGAGTTTAGTCAGATCCGATATGTTGAGGGAAGCCAAGTATGGAATCTGGGGTTGTGGTGGAAGATTAATGCTAGCCATGGTGGGAATGTTTTATGTGCTTGAACCTGAAAGAGGGTTTGTTCCGGCCATAGTGTGAATGTGGGGTGTACCTAACCCGTGAAAGGGGTTAGATGGAGTTGTACTTCCTCCTTGAGAAGAAGTGTGCCCCCCTCTTCCATGTAAAGGAGAGTGTAGGGATGGCTGACCTCGGGAAGTGGACCCAAGCAAAGTGGAACCAAGCAAAGCTGATGCCAAGACAATAGTACTCATAGGGGTGTGAGAAAGTATGGCCAATGAGTTGCTAAGACTAGGAAATCCCCCTAGAATGGGAGGGATATTTAGCAAGCGTCTGGAACGATGGGGATTCTGTGGGTCCCCTATGATGTCCAACTAGCAAAGTGGATGTGTGTGAATGGTGATGAGAGAAAAATAAACGAACAAGAGCCTTTATAATTTTTTGGGACCTTCACAATATAATTCTCAATCGCATGTAATCACAAGAGCATCATACATAAATCAATTGATACAAAAGCATATATGTGGGTAGGTGGATTTTATCCGCGTGGGAGAACAAATAAAAACAAATGCTCGTTCCTAGAAGACGTAACGTCCTTCCTCTCAAAAATCACTGGACCTTCCAATAACACTCAACAGTGGGGTCTGAAGCCACCAAAAGAGGAATTAGTGAAGGATGAAGTAATCAGTTATAATGAGGGGTAGAGGGTGCATATCCTGAAAGAGATGGTGATATTTCTCAATAGCCACACAAAATCCAATCAAGGTGCAATTGCAACCCACAATTTCCACCTGGGTAGACATCCTAAAATTTGGTCACTAGGTACCTCAGTCAAAGTGCATCATTTAGATTTTTGGCCTAAGAAATGGGTCACGGGATGGATCTCGTCCAAGAGGTGGGTGCCTCAAGGGGGGATGCACAGAACAACTGGACCTCGGCCTTCAACCCTTCACGGGTATCTCCCTGCCTTATGGTGTTAGGAACACTTGACTTGGAGGATTTAAAATCTCCCTATTTGAAAAATTCTATTGTTTGAAGATGTGAGAACCAGATAACAAGGAGTTATTTGGATGCCTATCCCCGAGATCCTACCTAGACTAAAAATTTATTTTGGCACCTCCCATGGAGGAAAAATTAGTGAGTTTTTAGAAAGATTTTAGGTGTGTTTGTTTTAGAGGTTGGGGGTGTGAACCAACCTCATTGAAATTAAGTGGGAGTGGATAGTTTTTGTCAAGAAAAAGGATGGGGCATTTTTGAATCCCGATGGAGGAAACTTACTTCTACCTCCATGATTTCTAGATAAAACTATGTGAGTGATTGGTGAACTTTGTGTGTGAACAAGTGAAAGTGTGACAATTTTTTTTAATAAATTAGGTGTCACCTTGTTGCATGTGGACTTCATGTGGTCCTTACAAGTCTTGATTACCTAATTAACTAAATTCCATTGGTACAACCTTGCAAAATTTTTAAAGTCCCTAGGAAACTAGCATGTGGACATGTGGGTCCTTACTAATCCTTTAACTCCCTATGGTGATTTAATCTAAGAAAGATTTGAAACTATCCTAGATTGTGGACATGTGGGCATGTATGGGCCCATTACAAAACCTTTAAACTTTCCTAGTGATTTAATCTAAGAAAGTAAATTCCGACACTATCCTATCTTTGTATCATGTGGGCATGTATGGGCCCTTACAATCTTAAGATGTGTTTGAAAAAAATGAACTAAGAGGAGTCTCAAGGGGGATGTTGTCCTCTCCTAAAGATTTTGTCTTTTTTAAGGGAGATGAAATTTTCCCTCAATCTCTTTCTGATTCTCAAGATCACTTTGGGGTGCGAGAGAAGAGCATACTCAACGATTGATATCCAATTTCTAGTCCCAATGCAAGTTTTATATTTGATGTAGAATGATTCCAACTTAAACTTTTAATCAAAGCAAGCCATCCATGTGGAAAAATGAAAGCAAAAAGAGGAAAAATAATGATTTTAACCCCATAAGTGCCTATGTTTTTACTAATCCCTTCATATGGAGAGGGTATCTAAGTGTGGTTCATATTACAATCTACATGGAATCAATTTTGAGAAGGCTATGGGCCCTCAACAAATCACAAAAACCCTTACAATATTTGATTTTCTAGGCAGATGCGTGGGTCGTAGAGTAGACACAGGCGCATTGGGCGCCAATGCACAGATTAAAAATGACTTTTGGGTGCAGTGCGCAGAGGGTGCTGAGAAACACAAGGGGTTTCGTGCACTTGCTCGGAAGACGCGCCTATGGGTTATAAACCCGCGCTCTTGCTGTTACATGACTGTGAAAGAAATTCTAGATGAAATTCTCTCAACTCAGCTTTGAATTTGGCTTTCTGTAGGTCAGCTTGAGCTGGTTATGGTTCCTGCAAGTTAAAGAAACAAAAGGAAGAGCTAAAATAACCCAAATGGGGGAGGAAATTGATACCTTTCCCTAGTGGAATCGCCAATCTGCTGCATCTCTTTTGTCACCTAAATGAGAAAAATAGAGATGCTTACAATCCTAGTTGGGTTAGCTAGGTCATACAGTAGTGAAGGAAAGGGTTAGAATTATAAAACATAAAAGATAAGCAAAGAAATAAACTAAGAGCATTAAAAGAAACTAAACTAGAGTGCATAAGGACATTAGAACAAGAAATAAACAACATTCATGTCACCAATGGAAAGAATTGTATTAGTGGAAAGAAAAAACCAAAGAGAAAGGGAGGTATATGGGTCCCCTCTTCCTCCAAGGGAGGGCTTGGACCCCCAAATATTGAGCTCTTCCTACAAGTAACAAACTAGGATGAAATGGTAAAGAGAATCCAAAGAACATTCACTCAAGAGGTGATATGAATGGCTAAATGAAATGGTGCGTGTATCCTCTTGATGAGGAAAGAGGATCCTCCAAGAGAAAATAAGCAACATAACAATACAAATGAATTCCTTGAAAATGTAGTGCACCCATGGCCTCTTTTTATAGCATATCTTTGAGGCATTATTCAACCATATTTAGTGTGAACAAGGGGCCTTTTAGGGAACCTTTAGGTCTTTGACCAGCCCCCCAGTCGGATTCAGCCAAGATTTGGGTACCAAATCAACTTGGAAGTTGAACCAGAAGTCGGTGGAAGGCCGACCAATATCATAAATGCACCGTTTTGAGGTGTGCATGGTTTTTTGCATCCAAAGCCATGCATCGGGTGCATGTGCACTTTTCCAACGTTATCTGACTATCGCACGTGTGCGCGTGCCTTATGTAGTTTTAGCGTATGCTGATTTTATTGTTGGTTGTATAGTTTTGGACCTTTTGGAAATGCATTTTTGGTCCATGAGTGAACTAATGAGTGTTTTGAAGATGATGGATTCCTGTAACCATTTGCGGATGGAATTCCGGTGATAACAGCGGTGGTCCCACTTGAACTAGTAATCGTTTCTAGGCCTTTTGAGAAATGGGGGTTAGATATCATAGGAGAAATTACACCAAGTTCTTCAAGACAACATAAGTACATACTTACTTCCACTGATTATTTCATGAAATGGGCTAAATCCATTCTGCTAACCTATGTAAACGAGAAGGTGGTAATCCAATTCATATAACAACAACTAATCACAAGGTTCGGTGTCCCTCTTGTTCTTATTTTCGATAATGCAGACTATTTTTCTTCCACCTTATTAACAGAGTTTTCCCTAGACAAAGGAATCATAATTAGATACTATGAAAATTACTATCCACACGGAAACATAGTGGCATAATCAAATATAAAAACCTAGTAATAATATTGAAGAAAATGGTTGCAGATAACCAAAGAAATTGGCATAATCTACTCCACGACGCTTTATGGGCCAATAATGTCACACCCAAGGAAGCTATAGGAAATTCCCTATACTTTCTGGTATACGGGCAGGAAGCCTTTCTCTCGAATAGGCTTTATCTTCCATCTCTTCAAATTGCCCAAGATTCCATAGGACAACCTTCATCAGTCATACAACAAAGAATTGACATTCTGCTCATGCTGGAAGAAGAAAGGGAAAAAGATAAATAAAAATTCATATCCCACCAGTAGATCATTAAAAGATGGTTTGAAAAGAATAAGGCTAAAGAGAAGAATTTTGAAGAAGGAGACTTAGTCATAAAATGGGACAGAGAAAATGAGCCCAAAGGCAAACATTCTAAGTTTCAGAATCTATGGCTTGAACCTTTTCAGGTGGTCGAGAATATTGGGGCAGACACTTATCGGTTACAGAATGTGAGGGGGGAACCTGACACCCTCCTAGTAAATGGCCAATCCATAAAACAATATTTCCATTAAATATAATTAAAAAAGTAATAATTATGTTTTATGTGCTTGTTTTCATGATTTTGGTTTTAGCTAGGTCAATTGTGAAATGCATTTTTTGCTTTCTTTTGTTGCTTTACTTTTGTACTTTTGAAGTTGTGTTTAGAAAGACAATGGTTGACCTCAAATCATGTAACATAGCGAACTCTGTTCCTAACTCATCACTCACATACAACACAAGAAGTGTTAAGGAACCTGCGGTTGTTTCGAGGGGTCCTCTATCTAACTCGCGCAAATGAACAACTTGGAAGAAATGCAGAAGTATCTACCCGGTGGTCTGGTAAAACCTTAAGGGAAATATGATAAGCTGAAAAGGACTACATGAACCCTGAAGATGATAAGCTTAAAAGGATGTCATCCTCTCCCACTCGTTCAGGGCATTCTGCCGAAATAAAATTGACTTTATCAAAAGAGTGAATAGTAGGAGAGGGTATGCAGATAACTCCACTGGGGATATGGACACTCGCTGGTAGTGGAGAAAGGTCTGTGATGTCGGGGTGACTCCGTCGGGGATATGGATGCTCGTTGGTAGCAGAGAAACACCGTAGCAAGTGAGTAAAGGTAACTAAAATGCCAATGAATAATTTACTATATTTTCGTAAAAAGGGTGTGAGTCAGGGTTACAGGAAATGAAGGAAGAATAAAGGTTGAAAACCCCACAGGTAGACCCAGAAGCATCAACCAGATAATTTCAAATGCAAAGGTAAAAAGAGGTTCTGATTTAAAAAACTAGTTAATTTCTCCACCATCTTCTGCATCAGTCGAACCTGAAGGAGGAACAAAGATTCTGCTTTCGCTGAGTAAGTCGCCATTTGTTGAGCACTCAACACACCCTAAAAAGTCTATGTCAAATTTTACTTTTTGGGTACCACTTGATATTTTTTCACTGTATGATTTGTCTTCATTATGAAAAATGTTGTGTTTTCTTACCATATCGACTCTCATTAAGTCTTTAAAAGTTTTCTTGCATCTATGAAAAATCATGAATTAAAAGAAAAAGACTTAACGCTTAAATAAGGAATCAACAACCAAAACACTCTCCCCGACGCACTCAAAGATTCGACATTGGAAGGAATTGAAAGATGAAAGAAAATAACTCAAGAAAACCATAGTCACCGAGCGCTGGTCTTCATCAACATTGGAAAAATGAAGACTTCTTTCACGACAAGCATTACACAAGGGTATCGTCGATAGCCGATCCCCAAAGCATTTCAGCATCGATGAGTTTTGAGAAAGTAAGTCCGTAGAAAATGTAATAGTTTTTTATTTTCCGATCGCTGACCCTCGATATCTTATCGACATTGACAACCTCAGGTTTATTTTAACATGCGCTCTTGTTGAAAAAACATCGACTCTAATTGATGTACATGATCAAACCATCTGTGTTGATTAAGGTTGGTTGTCATTGATGTCAACCCTTGAAGAAAGCCCCGTAGCACAAAGGTTGGGTAATGGACCCAAGATTGTTTGATGTAAATATGACTTGTTATTGTCTTTTCATGGTTGATAATAAGTAGAAATGGATGAACTCCAAAGTGGTCCCCTTATGGTGAAATCCCTCATGGGAAGACGCTTTGCAGATTGAGTTATCTTAGAAGTATGGTTAGACAACCCATGATTATTTGTGGAATAATTATATGAAGGTCAATGAATTTCCATTTAAACTATCCTATATGGATAGTGCTTGTCATGCCATTTCCGGTGGTATGTGGAACGTCACATAGCTCCTCATGGTTAGAGAGTTATGGCCATGAGAATTTGGAGAACCCAGATTTGGGTAATGGACCCAAGTTTGTTTGATGGATAATGGTATGATTTTTGATATATTTGCAGGTAATACTATTCTATATCGATGGTACATGACATTCCATTTATGGTGGTATGTGGAACGTCAAATAAATCCTCACGGTTTGAGAGTTATGGCCTTACGAAGTTGGAGGACCCTCTTATGTCATCTAGAAGCCCCAAAAGGTCAAAGTAGTCAAAGTGGTTCAAGAGATTTTAGAAGGTAAATAATAAAGTGAATTGATGAGTGTACTATAATTCAAATTTAATACAAAATAAAATATTTAAATAAGAAATTTAATGGATAAATTAGAAGTGGGTTAACCCTAAAATAAGGAAAGTGGGCAAAGTGACCTAGAAGATGTTTTTAAGGAAGCTACTTGGAGAGTATACATAAGAGGCAAGGCTCTCTAATTTAAGACACACTTGAGAATATTGAATACCTATAGGTGTGTGAGGTAACCAAAGGATATCTAAGCCAAATTTATGAGGGAAGGTGAAGAAAACAAGGCCAAAATTCAAGGAAGGATAAATTCTTTTGATGATGCTTTCTAAGGTATGTTATTTACAGGTCATCTCACCAGTTTTACAATAAAAAAATTTTCTATAATGATTCAGACCATGAAATTGCTATGCCATTGAGGAAAAATATCCAATTATCTATGGTAAAAACATTCAGCTTGTGGGTCGTTGTATTTTTGGAGTTACAGTCCCGAAACTAGTCAAAAACAGGTGTTTCGGGTAAAAAAGTCATAACTACTTCATAACTGATCCAGATTATTTTTGGCACGAAATGAGATCGAAGATATAATAAATAAATGCACAGAGATATCATAGATATTCAATAATTTAACAGAAATGTATCAGAGATGCAACCATAAACACATATATACAGTAATACACAATTTCTGTTAATGAAAGAAATGTACAGAAACTATAAAAATACAGAGTGAAAGACTCACTAGAATGGTGGCAGCTTATCTCTGAGAAGAGATGTGACGTCTACTCGCATTCACAAGAAGATGGTTACAATGAGGCTCTGAAGGCCTTTTTAAAATAAACGGGAATTCCAAAAGTTCTAGACATCCAAAAACCTAACCCTAGGAGATGAAGCGCCAAAAGTCATGTGGGCCCCATTTGGGTAAGTTAGTACATCAACTCCCCGGGGTCGTAACTTTTGCATACAATCTCCGTTTTAGGTGTATGATAGCTCGTTGGAAAGTTATCGTCGAGGAGATTCATTTTGGGGGCTCAATCATGCCTTTGTCTATCATTGAGAACCTTGATCTCAAAAAACCTTCATTTAGGCCCTCAAAATGGCCCCGGAAGTTAAAACCTGCTAAAAATAGTAAATTGCCAAAATTGCTAGAAAGTTGTTTTAAGCTAGTTGGAAAAGGTGGGTGGCCACTGATATCCACCTGGATCAATCCTCCCTCCTTAAGAAGAAATGGTCTCCATTGCGTTGAGTTCCCGGGGGAGAAGCATTTGTTGAATCTGCATCTTGGTGAGCTGCTTGTCATGTTGGAGACGTCGCGCTGCTCAGTTTGTGGAAGTCTATCACGAACCTGTTGAGTTTGAGGCTGTTCAAAAAGTCGAGATACATGAGAGGACAATGTGCAGAAGGAATCTTTTCTCTTTGCTGCAACCTTGTCGACCTGCTTCTGTTGGATAGAAGGTGCTTGGGGAAAGGCTGTATTGGTTGCAGTTTCCTTTTGTTCTCCTTTTGAACAGATTGTGAAGAAGCTAAATTTTGTAGTATGAGATACTACCTTGCGACACTTTTTAGGTGGAACAGTAGTCAGAACTATCTCTGGTATTCTGTAGAGATGACCCCCCAAAGTAACAATGACACTACGGGGTCGAAAATCATAAACAACATGGCATCTCCACATATATGGTTGGCCCAAGAGCACATCACAGACATCCAGTGGGGCAACATCACATAATACCTTGTCCTTGAAGGGTTGGATGTCGTACGACAATCAACATTGCTGGTTGACACGAAGATCTCGTCCTTGGCGAAGCCACCCAATGTTGTATGGCTGCGGGTGTGGTGTTGTCGACAATCCCAACTGTTTGACGACCTCTGCTGAGATGAGGTTCTTCTGGCTTACGCTATCAACAATAAAATGTAGTGGGGTCCCTTTCACCCACATATGTGAATGAAAAAGGTGCTCCCCCTCTTCAGGATCTGTTGGTTCTTCTGGTTGAATTGATGCGGTTGCGACAATAGCAGTGGGATCTACGTCAATGATCTGTCCTTTACCAGTGTTTTCAGAATCAGATTCTGAATTAGGGTTCGACTCCTTGTCTTTGATCTCAGCCACCAATGAATATTTTGAGTGACATTCATCGGTGTTGTGTCAGGGGATTTTGTGGAAATCGCACCATTTTCTCGTGTCCTTCTTTGTCTTCCCGTGACCCTTCTTTTCTTGTGTCTTGGACTAGTTTTCCGGAGACTGTTTGTTAGGGTTGTCTTTATCATACTTTGGTTGTTGTGGATTTATAGATCCGAAATCCCATTTGTTCTAGTGATTAAATTTCTGCTCGATTTTAACAACATATCAATAAGCCGCACTGAGTGATGAGATGTCTAGAAAATCCATTTCAGTCTGGATGTATCTGTGTAGAGCCCCACGGTATTTCAGAACCAAATGTCGCTCGGAGTCTTTGATACCCAACTTGGTGCGCAAGGTATGGAAGGTATTGGTGAACTCCAAAACTTCTTGGCCCCTCTCTTTCCGCAGTGTGGTCCATCTCATGTATTGGTCCTCATAGTTTCCAACAGGGTAATATTGTTCCTTTACCGCATCCACAAAAAAATCCCAAGTGGGATCGGTCCCGTATATTCCAGACTCCTCTGTGGAACTTTTCTCCCAGTAAGTTTCCCACCAATGTTTGACATGAGGGAGAGATTTAAGGAGTGTGAAGGTGATCTTTTATTTGTTATAAAAATTGTGAACAAATAAATAACCTTCTAGCAGAGTTAACCATTTTTCTAGGGCTTCTGCATCTATCTGTCCTTCAAATATAGGAATATCAAAGTTAACTTGTACCTTGAAAGCTGAGGTGCCTCCAGTGGTCGCTTGATGAAGATGTGCCTGATTCTATCGGTAGAAATTGAAGGATGTGGGAAAAATTCTCCATCATTTTGTCCCTCTGTCGCGTGAGAGCTTGCTCAAGCAACAGATTGATAGGATCGTCTGCTCCGTCGTTTTTCTTTTCTGCCACCATTGAGGGTTTCTTGGGTGTGCGAGAGCGATTTTATTCAATAGAGACAAGCTCGAGACCCAACTTTCTATACTCGGATCTCGTCGGGGACATGCACTGAAAAAAATGATCAAGAGCAGCCTGCTCTGATACTACTGATCCAGATTATTTTCGGCACGAAATGAGATCAGAGATATAATAAAGAAATGCACAGAGATATCACAGATATTCAATAATATAACAGAAATGTATCAGAGATGCAACCATAAACACATATATACAGTAATACACGATTTCTAATAATGAAATAAATGTACAGAGACTGTAAAAATACAGAGTGAAAGATTCGCTAGAATGGTGGCATCTTATCTCTGAGAAGCGATGTGACGGCTACTCGCATTCACAAGAAGATGGTTACAATGAGGCTCTGAAGGCCTTTTTACAATAAATGAGAATGCTAAAATTCCTAGACATCCAAAAACCTAACCCGAGGAGATGAAGCGCCAAAAGTTATGTGGGCCCCGTTTGGGTAAGTTAGTACATCAACTTCCTGGGGTCGTAACTTTTGAATACGATCTTCGTTTTAGGCGTATGATAGCTTGTTGGAAAGGTATCGTCGAGGATATTCATTTTGGGCGCTCAATCATGCCTTTGGCTATCATTGAGAACCTATATCTTGAAAAACCTTCATTTAGGCCCTCAAAATGGCCCTGGAAGTTAAAACCTGCTAAAAATAGTAAATTGCCAAAATTGTCAGAAAGTTGTTTTGAGCCAGTTGGAAAAGGTGGGTGTCCACCGATATCCACCTGGATCAATAACATATCCAAATTTAGTAATACCAAATGTGTTGGTTAGAGTACAATATGTAGTATGTTGTGTAACAGTTTCATATCTATTCAAAAAATATTCCATGCGGGGCACGCTCTACAAGGTCGCTCTCTAGAATAATCCAAAATTCAACAAGGTATGCAATTTTTGCTATAACTACTTTTTTGAGAGGTTCCAAGTAGTGAAACCTGGATAAATTGCATAAAACACATTGAATAACATTATGTATTAGTTTCAGATCTTTATTCATTACAGGTACAAAGTTATGATTACTTCAAGTTTGGGTTGTTGACTAATCCAAAACTAGTCATGTGAGACTAAAGAAAATTTTGATGTAAATGCTAGTCTCTTGTTGTTTAAAGTTAAGGAAGGTTTGCAGGTATGTGATCATATACACCAGTTCTATTACAGATTTATAAATGATATTTGGATGATGAAATTGATGAGGTATTTTGGTTGAGGTACACGTTGGGTACATGGTTGAGACAAGTAGTTGATGAGTTGGCACATACATGAGGTGTATAGTTGATGATGTTAGTACATATTTATGAGTAGTTGACACATGATTGGTACATAATTGGTACATGCTTGGTTTCACTTATTTATGGTACAGGTTGATTACAGATTGTTTGGTACAGGTTGGTGCATGGTTGATGCACTTGTTTATGGTACATGTTGGTGCATTGTTGATGCACTTATTTATGGTACAGGTTGATTACAGTTTGAGGTACAAGTTGATGCATGGTTCAGTTTTATTAGTACAGGTTTACAATGGTATATCTCATAGTGATAGCATGACATTGGTTTCATCATTCTACTTCTACTTCAGGGTGGTTGGACGGGGCAAGGACAGGTGTTTGTAGCGACCTTACAATTGTAGCCAGAGAATATAGGGGGTTGTATCCTCCTTCTGGTTGTATCCAGAGAATTGGGGAGTTGGATCTTCCCTTAGGTTTTAGACTGAGAAGCTAGGGGGTTGGATCCTCCTTCTAGTTGCAGCTGGAAAACAAAGGAAGTTGGTGCTTCCAATGAATGTAATTCTTCAAGACATATAAGAAAAATCATTTTGTGGTTTTCTCTTGATTTGGGTTTCCAAGTAAAAAACTGGTGTACTGTGTATGTGTGTGATTGTTCATTTCTTATTGTTCATTATTGGATAATAATTCTACATTGATATAACACTTGGATTATTTCAAGAAAAAGGATTATAATTATGCTATTACTGATTCACCCCCCCTCTTAGTAATCCAACAATTGGTATCAGAGAAGGTTCCTTCAGAAATCAGTTTAACCACTGAATGATAGATCATGGAGAGTACCAACTTGTATAAAAATGGAATACCAGAGTTTGATGGATAGAAGTATTCTTTTTGGAGCATAAGGATGAAGACATATATATAGGCACATGGATTTCAATTTTGACAATAAATTGTAGATGGATACATAAAACCAACAGTTCCACCAACAAATGACAAAGCAATGAAACTCGGTGAGAATAATTCCAAAGACAAAAATGCACTTTTGAATGGTCTCAGTGATACAGTATTCACCAAAGTTGCACAATGTAAATCTGCTAAAGAGATTTGGGACAAGTTTCGAAATATTTATGAAGGAGATACAAAAGTCAAACCATCAAAGCTTCAAACTTACAGAGGTCAGTTCGAACAACTAAAAATGAAAGAAGATGAGAATATTGTAGCCTACTTCTTATGAGTCGATGAAATAGTGAATGCAATCATAGGATTGGGAGAATAAATCGAAGAATCTGTAATTGTTCAAAAGGTACTAAGATCTCTTCCTATGAGATTTAACCCTAAGATATCATCACTAGAAGAAAGATCAGATCTAAACTCAATAAGCATGGAAAAACTGCATGGATTCTTCACAGCATATGAAATGAGAACTGAACAGGAAAATCCAAATGTAAAATAAGCAGCCTTCAAATCATCCAAAAGATCAAATAAAAAGAAAAAGGAACATGAAGAATATAGCAGAAATAGTGACGTCTCGGAAGATGATGAAGAAGTGGCCAACTTCATCAAAAGACTGAACAAGGGAACCGATGGTAGGTATAGAGGTAAGCTTCCTTTAATTTGTTTTAATTTTGATGGTATTGGTCATTTTGCTAACAAATTTCCTCATAAGAAAAATATAAATGATTAAGGTTACTCAAAAGAAAAACACACATATAAAGGCAAAAGAACTACAAAGAAAGTTTTCAAGAAAATGTTATGCATCAAAGAAGACATCTCATCATCAGATGAAGATGAAGTCAGTGACAATGAGGTAGGAAGAGTTCTGTTCATGGCAGTAAAAGACTGACAAAGAAGATGCTGAAGGAGAATGTGAAGAAGCTGAAGAAGAATATGAAGAAGTCGAAGAAGAAATTGAAGAAGTAGAAGTTGACTATCGAGAAGAATTAATGTGTGCCATAGAAGTTATGAGAAGAGAAAATAAGAAAAACAATAAACTACAAGTAGAACTAGACAAGAAAAAGGATACTTGAGAACTAGAACAAATGATCACAAAATTGAAAGTTCAAATAGAAGAAGATAAAATAATTGATGAAGCACTCAAAGACAAGCTAGAAGAAAAGGACAAGATCATTGGAAACTTGGAAGCATAGATTGTCGCACTAAGAAAGGATATTTAAATGAAAAATATGCAGAATAGCTCAAAAGTTCTGGATGACATTATCAGTAGTCAAAAATCTCATCTGGACAAGTCCAGACTTGGATACAATCAGACAGAAAAGGGATCAAGCTCCAAAACAACAGAGCAAGAAACATATCCAAAACATTATGTAGAAACAATCAAAGGGGATAGGAAGATATACAAAGAAGATTATAGGGACACTCCTCCACCAAGAAGATTCATATTTCAAAATAAAAAACAGACATATAGGCCTCAAGAAGAAGAGGAATTCTTAAAAGAACCTCCTTTTAGAATATCTTTAACTCCCAAGTATCAAACTATATTTTTTGGTTTATGTTATGCATGTAACAATTTTGGACATAAAGCTGTGAATTGCAGAGCTAACAACAGGAACAATAACAACTTTGAGAGTCATACACAAATGAGTTATTCAAGAAGACCTAGTGAAACACAAAGAAGAAGTTACAACATGGTTGAATATTTGAGCACTAAAGTGGAATGTTACAAATGTAACAATTTTGGACATGTGGCCAAAGATTGCAGAATGACAGTCCTTCTTAAATAACTTCAACAGAATAACAACAGTCACAGACATGAATTTTAGAAAATGACATGGATAAGAAAGCAAGATCAGTATAGCAATGAAGAATGCACAATTGCTCTAACAACTAAGAAGAAGAAACATTGTTGGTATGTTGACAGTGGATGTTCAAAACACATGACAGATGATAGAGACAAGTTTCTTACATTACGAAAGGAAAGAGATGGATCAGTCTCCTTCGGAAATGATGATTCAACCAAAATCATTGGAAAAGGCACAGTCTGAATTGGGAACAAGAATGAAAAGGAAAAAAATGTTCTACTAGTAGAAGATATGAAACATAATCTTCAAGTGTGAGTAAAATGTGTGATCAAGATCATAAAGTTACTTTCGATTCACAAAAGTGTGAGATAAGAAAAGAAGGTTCAGGGAAATTGGTCACTACAACTGCAAGAACTTCAAGCAACATATATGTGTTAAGTGAAATTGGAAATGAAAAGTGTTGTCTAGGAAATGAATATGAAAGTTGGCTATGGAACAAAAGAATGGGGCACATACATTTTGATAACCTTGTCAAAGTCAGCAAAAGAGAAGTAGTCAGAGAAATGCCCCAGATCACGAAACCAACCAACACTTTATGCAAGTATTGTCAAAAAGGAAAGAAAACAAAGACCGTGTTTAAATCAAAGGAATATTCAATGACAAGACCACTGGAAATTGTGCATACTGATCTATTTGGAGCAACTAAAACAAAGGGCTTAAAAGGTGAGAAATATTTCATGTTATTAGTTGATGATTATACAAGAATGGCTACAGTTTTCTTTCTCAAGAATAAGTCAGAAGCTTTTGAAAACTTCAATATCTACAAGGAAATGGTTGAAAATGAAATGGATTCAAAAATAAAATGCTTGAGATATGATAACAGAGGAGAGTTCACCTCAAAGGAATTTATGGACTACTGCAGAAATCACAGAATAAAAAGGAAATTCTTCGTTCCTAGGACACCTCAACAGAATGGAGTTGTTGAAAGAAAGAACAAGACAATATAATAAATGGTTCGAACAATGTTAATGGATTCAAAATTGACAGATATTTTTTGGACACATGCAGTGCATACAACAATACACATTCAAAACAGAGTAATTCTCAGAAACAATACTGACAAAACTCCTTACGAACTATGGAAAGGAAGACCAACAAATGTAAAGCACTTCAGAGTTTTTGGAAGAAAATGCTATATCAAAAGAGAAGATGGAGGAATGGGAAAGTTTGACTCTCGTGTGGACAAAGGAGTACTTTTTGGTTACTCAAGTACAAGGAAAGAATACAAGTGTTGCAATCTAAGATTGAACAAAGTTGTGGAAAACATCAA
>ML780478.1:0-51930 GCA_009831015.1 Picea engelmannii
GGAATCTTCTAGAAGGATGAGTTGGAGTTCGAATGGTTAGAGAATTAATGAGTTTCCAGATATCTTGGGATTACTCTTTATCCAAGTAACTAAACAATCTTCTCCTATATATTGAGGAGATGGCTCATGGAAATGGTTAGTAGAAAATTAGCAAGAGTAAGATATTGGAGAATTGGTGCATTGGTGTATGGAGAATTGATGCTGCAATAGATAGAGACATCCACAAGGTTATCACAAGTAGTAGAAGTTCTTCATGCATGATGAGCAAATGTGTGTGTGTCAAAGCTAGAAGCCATTGAAAGGAGATCTACGACATCAAGGCTCAGGTTGTATATTTCTCTTTCAGTTAATATAATACATGAATATGTCCCTTTCCCATAATGATGATATCATCTTATTACATGATTCCTTGATCACATGTATAGTCTAGGGTTTTGAATATATTAATGTCTTTGTTGTGATTGGTTTGTGTTGTTGTGATTGGACGACGCAAGAGCATCATAGCAGAGCGAGGAACAACAGATATCAAAGGAGAGCTTTTATAAAGTAAGTACATCATCCTTTTTCTCTTGTCCATTCGATACTTTAGATCTAGGGAAAGAGTAGTATTCTGTCACGGTTTGTTCCAGATCTAGGTGGATCTGGGGAGATTGGTCTGTGTCCGCACTAACTAATTTATCCTTAAACAAACTTCTTTAACAATTTAGTGGCATACTTAGTTTGACTAAGGAATATTTGATTAGGATGTTAAGATACTTCAACTCCAAGATAATAATGAATTTTCCCTAAATCAGTCATTTTTAATCCTACTTTAAGTTCTTCCTTAACCTGTTTAATGTGAGATTCATTATTTCTTGTTATGATTAAGTCATAAACATATATTACAAGTATCACCAAGTGCTTATCCTACATTAGAAAATGCAATGTATCATCTGATTCACTTCGTTGAAAACCCACCATTCGTGGGTAATCATCCATTTTTGCATACCAAGCTCGAGGAGCACATTTCAAGCCATATAAATCCTTCACAAGTTTGCAAACTTTATGTTCTTTTCCTTCAACTTCAAAACCTTGTGGTTGAGTCATGAAACTATCTTCCTTTAGATCGCCATTCAGGAAAGAACTTTTGACATCCATTTGATGTAATTTCCAACCATCTTGTGTAGCCAAATTGATAACAATTCAGATAGTATTCCATTTAGTTGTGGGTGCAAAAGTTTCTTCATAATCAATTCCTTCCTATTGACAAAAACCTTTAGCAACAAGTCTTGCTTTTTCCTTGTCAATTTTACCATTGGGATTGTAATTTACTCGATAAACCCATTTACAATCAATGGGATTAACATCAGGTAGACAATAAACTAAGTTCCAAGTCCCATTTGCAAGTATTGAATCATATTCATTAATAATTTCTTCCTTCCATTCTTTATGTCCAACTGTTTCAAAAAAAGTAGCAAGTTCAATGGAAGCATGAGCAAAATTAGCTTTTGATATTGAATATCCCCTAGTTCCTATTTTTTAATTTCATCTGAATGAACATATTTAAGAAGTTGTTCATCCCACTTTGTCCTCTTATGTTGAGGGGATTGTGGATCTGAATCACCATTATTATTATTAAAAAGAGGATTTTGAAAAACTGAGACTCTTCTTTCATATGAAGTATATGAGGTCGGAGAAGATTCTTTTGAAGTTTCAGTATCAGAAGAGTCTTTTGCAGTTTAATTATCAGATGAATCAGAAGAATTTTTTTATGAAGAGATGTCTTCTAAAGAAACAAAGTCTTTTTCAAAACAAAATGTTTTGTTTTCTTTTCTAAATGACCAAGGAGATGATTAATCTCATCAAAAATTTTACTTTTAGTTTCATCAAATTTACATCTCTACTGACAATGAATTTTTCATTTGAAAGAAACCTATACCCTTTCTTTTCATCAGAGTATCCAATGAAGATACATTTCATACTTCGATTTTCTAATTTAGTCCTCTTTTCCTTAGGAACTAAAGCATACCATGTTGATCCAAAAACCCTAAGATGATTTACCTTGGGTTTAAAATCGTACCAAGCTTCATAAAAAGATTTTCCATATAAAGCTCATATAGGTGATCAATTTCTAAGATAAACTGCAGTATGGACTGCTTCAGCCCAATATTTTGTGCTCAACCCTTTAAACTACATCATAGATCTTGCCATGCCCATGAGAGTTATGTTCATCCTTTCAGTAACTCCATTCTACTGTGAAGTGTAGGAATTTTTTAGTCACCTCTTAATTCCGTTGTCTCAACAATAATCATTGAATTCAGTTGAAGTGAATTCTCCTCCATTATTTGTTCTAAAAGTTGCAACATTTTCTCTAGTTGCATTTTCAACAGTGTTAAAAATTTGCAAACTTTTCAAAAGATTCAGACTTTGCATTTAAAAATTACACCCATGTCATTCTAGTGTAGTCATCAATGAAAATATAAAGTATTGACATCCACCGAAATAAGATTCCATTGGACCACATATATCACTGTGAATCAACTGTAAATACTTTTTTTCTCGCCATGAGCTAGTTGGAAAAGATTCTCACTTTTTCTTGCCAAAAATACAAGATTCACACTTATAATTTTCCCTCTTGAAAGTTGGAAAACCCTTTACCAAATATTGGGACTTAAGTTTCAAGAGACTATCAAATTTTAAGTCACCAAATTGAAAATGCCATAATATGAATGAAGACATTTCAAAATTCACTGTTGCTGCAAAATCATGCTTTCTTGGGATAACTTTTCCCTTTGTTACCACTCTGTAAATTCATTTGGATGAGGAAACAAATGGTAGAGGTAACCTACAGACCAACTTTAATACATGAAACTAGCCTTCCTGACCTAGAGGGGGCTCTCTTTGAGACTTATTCTCTAAAAGGTAATGGCTTTGAATTATCGGCTAGGTTTGTTGTGTTTGTGAAATATTTCTGGTCATGCTAGCAAGGAAATAAAAACCTTGGGCTATGGAGTCAAATTCCAAAAAAGAGAGAGAAATAAATGACTTGGTAAATGAAACTTTGAGAGGACAAAGGATAAGCAGGCAATGGTATTTTAGTTCAAATGTCATTGTGTGGGAAGAAAGAAAGAGTACATAATGAAAACTCAGAGCACCATTGAATATGAATTCTAAGCTACTTGGAAGAAAACACGAGAGTATAAATGGAGAAGTCTGGAGCACCACGCAATTAATTCCAGATTTATTTAAACATTCCAATTTAAAAAGAGTAAAGACATGAAATATATAGAAATAGGAAGTACATACACAGAAGAGATCACAATACATCATACCACCACCATTAGAATCTTTTCGTCAAATCATCAGGAATTCTGCGTTATATTTCAATCAGTTTCAAAGATTACATTCAATAGTCTACTATCTACACTACTTTGCCAACCAACCTAGTTTACATTGAAAATATGCACTATATAGAAAAGATGCGCCCCTTGGGTTGCCATTCCCTCAACCACTACTCCTAGAATCTCGGATCTAGTTATTCTCCTCCAGATGATATTTTGAATGGAATTTACTAAGAATAGAAACTTGAATGTACCAAATAATTTCATAACCAAAATTTCTACCATGATCGTTCAGTCATTGGAAAGATTCCATCGATAAGAAGTGATGCGTTGGCATTTTCTCCTTTGGAGGGTCACTCGAACAATAGATCACTTTGTCAGACTTATGCCACCCATCGTAATGGGTTTTTATCGATGTTGCATGACCATTGGATGTGGTACACATGTGGCAGTTGATTGTGGATTATAACTTGTGTTTTCTAGGTGGAGACAATGGTCAGGGGACCACACATCCTTTTTCAAAACTGTTGTGAGTTCCACCTACACTTGTCCTTCTCGACAGGTGGGATTTTCAGTCTCTACGCATTGTATATCATCTGTGCAGATACCCGTCAAGTTCCTTGCTTTGAAGAAGGATCCAGGACACAAGGAGGGAGGCATTACGTGCCACGTTCAAAAAGATAAAAACTAGTTTGAGTCAATTATGCTTCTGGCCGTATTTGCAGTCTTGATATCCTAACCATTTTTCTGAGGGACTAGTTTCGCCTCTTCAGATTCTTTACATGTCTTCGCAAGACCTCATTCCCTTTTAGCTTCATTTGAGCACTGGCTAGAGCTGCATGGACATCTTCTATGGCCAGTCGATGTCCCCTGAAATGCTCTGTGATTTTCTCTTGTGACTTTCTTTATTCCTCGTGCAACTGGATGATCATGTCTTGTGCTTCTCTGAGTTGTCTCTTGAGCCAATTCACATTCCCTTCTTGACTCTGTGACGTTGATGTCTCAACCATCCTTTCCAATAAATAATTTCTCAATTATTTGTTGATCCATATGGATATCGGTGGCCACCCACCTTTTCCAACTGGCTCAAAACAGTTTTCTGACAATTTTGCCAATTTACTATTTTTAGTAGTTTTAACTTTTGGGGACATTTTGAGGGCGTAAATGAAGGTTTTTCAGGATTGATTTCCTCAATGATTTCCAAAGGCATAATTGAGCCCCAAAAACTAATCTCCTCAATGATACCTTTCCAACGGGCTATCACACACCTAAAACAAAGATCACATGCAAAAGCTACGACCCTGGGAAGTTGATGTACTAACTTACCCAAACGGGGCCCACGTGAATTTTGGTGCTTCATCTCCTAGGGTTAGGTTTTTGGACATATAGGGTTTTTGGAATTATTGTTTACTATAAAAATTCCTTTAGATCCTCATTGTAATCTTCTTCTTGCAAATGCGCGCAGACGTCACATCTCTTCTCAGAGATAAGCCACCACCATTCCAGCAAGCTTGTTTCCATTGCATTTTAGAGTTTCAACTTACTTCATTATTGAATAGAAATCCAATTTTATTATATCTCTATTATTTTGTTTTAAGAACTTGTTAATAATCTGTATTCATTTCATTCTTCTCATAAAATACGAATCAGTGGTATCAGATTCGTTTGCTCCTTGTCCTCTTAATGCATGTCCCCAACGAGGTCGGAGTACAAAGAGTTGGGTCTCGATCTTGCTTCTCTTGAGGAAAGAAGCTCTTGCACGCCCAAGTGACCTCTCATGGTAGGAGAAAAGAAAGATGATGGGATAGGAGATCCTTTCAAACTATTGATTGAGCAATCCCTCACGCAACAGAGGAACAAGATGATGGATAGTTTCGTGCAAATCGTTCGGTGGCTACCAACATGCGATGCATCTTCTTCGAATGGAGGCGCCGCCCCCTTCAAGGTAAAAATAAACTTCGATATTCCTATATTTGAAGTTCATATAGACATAGATGTTGTAGACAAGTGGTTGAATCTGCTAGAAGGGTATTTTGTTTTCCATAACTTTTCGAATAGAGAAAAAAATACTTTTTCTCTCCTCAAAGTCGTTCCCCATGTCAAAGATTGGTGCGAAACTTTCTGTCAGAAAAAGGAAATAGAGGAAACCTCATTATTTTCAGTCACAACCACCTGGGAATCCTTTAGGGATTCTATTAAGGAACAATACTACCCTGTTGGAAGTTATGATGACCTGTATACCAAATGGACCACACTGGGGCAAGAAAGACACCAAGCAGTGTCCGATTTCACAAATATCTTCCATACCTTGTGCACCAAGATGGGTATCAAATATTCAAGGTGAAATCAGGTGCTCAAGTATTATGATGCTTTGAATAGATACATCTAGACTGAAACGAAATTTCTGGACGTCTCATCCTTGGGCGCAGCCTACTGATATGCCATCAAAATCGAGAAGAAGCTCAATCAAAAGACGTGGCAATTTGGGCCTGGAAACTCCTCACAACAAAAGTTGGGAAAGGGTGGCCCCAACCTATAGAACAAAGGATATATCAAATATGGAAAATATTAGGACAACTAGTCCAAGCCACAAGAAAAGAAGGACACTGAAAAGACAAAGAAAGATATCGGGAAGTGGTGTGACTTCCATAAGAGCCCTTGGCATAACACTGCTAACTGTCGCTCAAAGAATTCATTGGTGGCCGAAGTGAAAGCCTTCAAATCAGATGTAGATTTTGACTCTAATATAGAACCAAAAACGAGAAGATGGATCATTGACGCAGAACCCAGTGCCACTAATTCTACCACCAAGCTCCAGCCTAGTTAACTAGACGAGCCAGAAGAAGGAGAGTGCCTCTTCCATTCACAGATGTGGGTAAAAGGCACCCTATTTCACTTCATCATTGATAGCGGTAGCCAGAAGAACCTCATCTCAGTAGAGGTCGTCAAGCGGCTTGCCCTGCCAAAAATTCCGCACCCACAACCCTACACCATTGGATGGCTCCACCAAGGAAGCGATCTTCGTATCAGCCAATAGTGTCGACTGTCGTACGACATCAACTCCTTCAAAGATGAGGTATTATGTGATGTTGCTCCTCTCGAAGTTTGTGATGTTCTTTTGGGACAACCTTATTTATGGAAACATCATGTTGTATATGAGTCTAAGCCTCGTAGTGTTATTATTACTTTGAACAGAAAATTGTACAGGATAGTCGAGGCAGTCCCACCTAGTGCTATTTCCTTGATCTCTTCTAAGCAATGCAGGAAGGTCATCTCTCAAATGGGGAAGTTTTTCTTCTTTGTGATTCTCTCTCAGAATAAGAGAAAGATCACAACCACATCCAGGGTCTCTGTGGCTGACCTCTCCACACAAAAAAATCAAGTAGATAAGGTCGTGGAAGAATACTTAGATATATTATCCTCACCTACAGGGGTACGTCTACTGCCAGGTCAAGCACCCCATCGATATAACCCCCAGTGCACCACTTCCCAATGGGCCAGTATATCACCGCTCTTTGTTAGAGAATAAGGAGATCAAACCACATATCCAAGAACTTCTCCACAAGGGGCACATCCGTCCCATATCATCACCTTGCGGAAGCCCAATCATGCTGGTACAGAAGAAAGATGGAACCTAGTGACTCTGTATTGATTATCGGGCTCTTAATAAAATCACAGTCAGAAACCGGTACCTGATTCCCCAAATTGATGACCTCTTTGATCAACTCATAGAGGCCAAATACTTCAGTAAGATTGATCTTAAGTCTAGATACCACCAGGTCCTGTAGAATAGACAGATTTATGGAAGACCACCTTCAAGTCAAAGGAAGGCCTTTTTGAATGGTTGTTCATGCCCTTTGGTTTTACAAATTCTCCAGCCACTTTCATGAGGATGATGGATGATATCCTATGACCATTCACCAATACTTTTGTAGTGGTGTATCTAGATGACATTCTAATTTACAACAAGACTTGGGCCGAACACTTGCAGCATTTTCAGCAAGTTCTTCATACCCTACAGAAGCACAAGCTATACGCCAACATGGAAAAATGCTCCTTCAGCATGGACAACGTCCATTACTTGGGATACATCATTGATAAACATGGAATACATGTGGATCTAGGCAAGATGCAAGTCATCCATGACTGGCCAGCCCTAACAACACTCACTGAGCTTCAAAGCTTCTTGGGCCTTGCCAATTTCTACTGTAGGTTCATGTTGGGATTCTCCCATATTGCATGGGCCCTCATTCAAATAAATAGGGGTGGTGGTAAGGTGAAATTTGCATGGGGCCAGTCCCAACAAAAAGTGTTCAATGATTTGAAGCAACGCTTATGCTCAACCCCAATACTTTCACTACCAGACCTGCAACATCCCTTTGAAATTGAGACAGATGCTTCAGACTATGTTGTGGGCGCCATTCTCATTCAGCACATCCACCCTGTGGCCTATCAAATTAGGACACTGTCAGATATTGTCCGTAAGTAGCCTACTTACGACAAGGAAATGTACTCCATTGTAAAAGCCTGCCACCAGTGGAGATATTACATTCTTGGGAAGGAGACAATCATCCACACTGATCATAAGCCACTGCAGTCCATGCAGACACAAGGAAAATTGTAGAATGATCGCCATCAAAAGTGGTCCACATACTTGTAGCAATTCCACCTCAAAATTAAGTATAAAAAAGGAAGAACCAATTGCGTCACTGATTGCCTCAGCAAACTGCGAATCATGGCACTCACCATGGTGCTAGAATCTTGTGGAAATGAGACATATGAATGGCCCCAACTCTATGAGACAGACCTTGACTTCACCACCACCTACCAAATGTTGGGTGCAAATGTAGTTGTCGATAATTTCAATCTTCAAGATGGGTTTTTGTGTCATCTGGGCCATATCTATGTTCCATCAAGTGAGTGAGCGAAGCTCATCCGGGAATCCCACTACAGTTACGTGGCATGATGCTTTGATATCGAAAATACTGTGACGATGCTATAGAAACATTTCTAATGGATGAAACTTTGACACGAGATCAACAAGTATATCAGGACCTGCACTACCTGTGCTATTGCCAAATCGACCACTAAGAAATAGGGCCTGTAAACCCCTCTTCCTACTCCTGATAGGCCATCGAAGTCCATATCAATGGACTACATGTTGGGCCTCCCGTCCACCAAGTGGGGAAATGAATGTGTTTTTTTGGTTGTTGATTTCTTTCCTAAGATGCCGATTTTGGTTGCCTATAAGAAGAGCATCACAGCAGAGGTCACTGCCAAGCTCTTCTTTGAACGAGTCTAGGTACATTTTGGAATCCCACAAACCATTGTCTTAGATCAGGATAGTCTATTTCTCAGCACATTTCAGTCAAGCCTTTGGTCACTTCTAGACCCAAAGCTCCCCAAATCCACGACCTCCCCCCCCCAGAAAGATGGCCAAACCGATTTTGTAAATCAAATGATTATGCATATCCTTCGCATGTATAATTCAAAGCACCCTCGCACATGGGATGAGAGCCTTCCCTATGTCCAACATAGCTACAACCAAGCTCTACATAGCTCAACTGGCCATAGCCCCTTTCAGGTAGGGTTGGGATTCCAACCATTGGGTCCCATAGATGTTGCACTTCCCCTTGCGGTCACCTTGACCGACTCATCTCCTACTCCAACTGAAGCTGACAAAGCCACCCAGTTCATTGAGAGAATCCAACATATCCACCAATAGGTTTAATATATCCTACAGAAGTCCAATGACAAGTACAAACAATGCCATGATCAACATCAGGTGCCACATAAGTTTTAGGTGGGCGACAAAGTTTGGTTGCACTTGCAGAAATAATGCCTTACAGGACCCCATCGGAAGATTTTCCCACTCCGTTATGGGCCATAGACCATCACCAAGGCCATGGGGGAGAATTATTTTGAGCTCAAAATTCCTCCCTTCCTTGGCCTGCACCGAGTGTTCAACATGGATCTCCTTCGCCCTTCTTTCCCACCATTATTGGACACCTTAGAAGTAGAAGAACAACTGACACCAACAAAGCTCAACCATGACTCCATACAATAGACATCCAATGATCAGATTGTGGACACATAGATCAAGGGAACTTGACAACAAAGGATTGATCTTTTCAAGTCGTGAAAGCAGGGCAACTCCTGCACCAAGGCAAGTGGCTCACCAGGGACCAAATTCAGCAGAAATTTTCTCATCTGATGGGGGACCTCAATGCTATGGAGACGATTTCTTCCTAAGGATAGAGGATTGATCCATATGGATATCTGTGACCACCTACCTTTTCGAACTGGCTCAAAATAGTTTTCTGACAATTTTGGCAATTTACTATTTTTAGCAGTTTTAACTTTCGAGGCCATTTTGAGGGCCTAAATGAAGGTTTTTCGGGATCGATTTCCTCAATGATATCCAAAGGTATGATTGAGACCACCAAAATGAATCTCCTTGATGATACATTTCCAATGGGCTATCACACGCCTAAAACGGAGATCGCATGCAAAAGTTACGACCCCGAGAAGTTGATGTACTAACTTACCCAAATGGGGCCCACATGACTTTTGGTGCTTCATCTCCTAGGGTTAGGTTTTTGGATGTATAGGGTTTTTGGAATTCTTGTTTATTGTAGAAATTCCTTCATAGCCTCATTGTAATCTTCGTCTTGTGAATGCACCCAACCATCACATCTATTCTCAGAGATAAGCCGCCACCATTCCAACAAGCTTGTTTCCGCTGCATTTTACAGTTTCATCTTATTTCATTATTGAATAGAAAACCGGTTTTACTATATCTCTGTTTTTTTTTTTTAAGCACCTATTAGTAATATGTATTCATTTCGTTCTTCTCATAAAATCCGGATCAGTGGTATCAGAGCCGTCTGCTCCTTGTCATCTTAATGCATGTCCCCAACGAGGTCAGAGTACAAAGAGTTGGGTCTTGAGCTTGTTTCTCTTGAGGATAGAAGCTCTCGCACGCCCAAGTGACCCCTCATGGTAGGATAAAATAAATATGATAGGACAGGATATCCTTTCAAACTGTTGATTACGAAAGCCCTCATGCAAAAGAGGAACGAGATGATGGATAGTTTCACGCAAAACCTTTGGTGGCTACCAACAGGAGACACATCTTCTTCGAACAGAGGTGCCACCCCCTTCAAGGTACAAATAAACTTCAGTATTCCTATATTTGAAGGTCAAATAGACATATATGTTCTAGACAAGTGCTTGAATCTACTAGAAGGGTATTTTTTTGTTCATAACTTTTCAAATAGAGAAAATATTACTTGTGCGCTCGTCAAAGTCATTGCCATGTCAAAGATTGGTGGGAAACTTTCTGTGAGCAAAAGGAAATAGAGGAAACACCATTATTTTCAGTCACAACCACCTGGGAATCCTTTAGGGATTCTATTAAGGAGAAATACTACCATGTCGGATGTTATGATGACATGTATACCAAATGGACCACACTTCGGCAAGAAAGAGACCAAGAAGTGCCCGATTTCACAAACATCTTCCATACCTTGCGCACCAAGCTAGGTATCAAATATTTAGAGCGACATCTTGTTCTCAAGTATCACAGTGTTCTGCATAGATACATCCAGACTAAAATGGAATTTCTGGACATCTCATCCTTGGGCACGGCCTACCGATATGCCATCAAAATCGAGCAGAAGGTCAAACAAAAGATGTGACAATTTGAGCCTGGGAACACCTCACAAATAAATACAGGAAAGAGCGACCTGAACCCACATAAAAAAGGACAGAGCAAATATGGACAGTATAAGCACAACCAGTCAAAGACACAAGTAAATAAGGACACCAGAAAGACAAAGAAAGTTACCGGGAAGTGGTGCAAATTCAATAAGAGCCCTTGACATAACACTGTTGACTGCCGCTCAAAGAATTCATTGGTGGCCAAAGTGAAATCCTCTAAATCAGATGAAGATTTTGACTCTAAGCCAGAACTAGAACAGGGAACATGGATCATTGACGTGGAACCCAGTTCCATTGTTGCTACCATCAAGCTCCAACCTGGTGAACCAGATGAGCAAGAAGAAGGAGAGCGCCTCTTCCATTCACATATGTGGGTAAAAGGAAACCTGATGCACTTCATCATTTATAGTGGTAACCAGAAGAAACTCATCTCAGTAGAGGTCCTCAAGCGGCTCGCCCTGCCAACAAAGCCAGACCCACAAACCTACACAATTGGATGGCTCCTCCAAGGAAGCATTCTTCACATCAGCCAATAGTGTCGACTGTTGTACGACATCAAGCCCTTCAAAGATGAGGTATTATGTGATGTTGGTCCTCTCGAAGTTTGTGATATTGTTTTTGGCCAACCTTGTTTATGGAAACATCATGTTGTATATGAGTCTATCTCTCATAGTGTTATTATTACTTTGAACAGGAAATTGTACAGGATACCCGAGGCAGTCCCACCTAGTGCTATTTCCTTGATCTCTGCTAAGAAATGTAGGAAGGTCATCTCTCAGACAGGGAATTTTGTCTTCTTCGTTATTCACTCTAAGAATAAGAGAAATATCACATCCACATCCAGGGTCTTTGTGGCTGAAATCTCCATAAAGAAGAAGCAAATAGATAAGGTCGTGGAAGAATACTTGGATATTTTCTCCTCACCTATAGGGGTACCTTTGCACTACCAGATCAAGCCCCCATTGATCTGACCCCCTGCACACCGCTTCCCAATGGGCCGGACTATCGCCACTCTTTGTTAGATAATGAGGAGATCAAGAGACAAATCCAAGAACTGCTCCAGAAGGGGCACATCCATCCCAGCTCATCACCTTGCAGGAGCCCAATCATGCTAGTACAGAAGAAAGATGGAACCTGACAACTCTGTATTGATTACTGGGCTCTTAATAAAATCACAGCCAGAAATTGGTACCCGATTCCATAAATAGACGACCTGCTTGATCAACTCATGGGGGCCAAATACTTCAATAAGATTGATCTGAAATCTGGCTACCACCAGGTCCCCGTAGAATAGACAGATGTATGGAAGACTGCCTTCAAGTCAAAGGAAGGCCTTTTTGAATGGTTGGTCATGCCCTTTGGTTTGACAAATTCTCCAGCCACTTTCATGAGGATGATGGATGATATCCTGCAACCATTCACCAATAATTTTGTAGTGGTGTATCTAGATGAAATTCTAATTTACAACAAGACTTGGGCCAAACACTTGCAGCATATTCAACAGGTTCTGCACACCTTGCAGCAACACAGGCTATATGCCAACTTGGAAAAATGATCCTTTGGTATGGACAGGGTCCATTACCTGGGATACATCATTGATCAACATGGCGTACATGTGGATCTAGGCAAGATACAATTCATCCGTGACTGGCCAGCCCCAACAACACTCACTGAGCTTCAAAGCTTCTTTAGCCTTGCTAATTTCTACCATAGGTTCGTGTTGGGATTCTCCCATATTGCACGGGCCCTCAACCAAATAAACAGGGGTGGTGGTAAGGCCAAATTTGCGTGGGGCCAGTCCCAACAACAAGCATTCGATGATTTGAAGCATTGCTTGTGTTCAACCCCAGTACTTTCACTACCAAACCTACAACATCCCTTTGAAATTGAGACAGATGATTTAGACTATGTTGTGGGAGTTGTTCTCACTTAGCACGACCACCCCATGGCCTATGATAGTGAAACACTTTCATATATTATATGTATGTACCCTACTTATGACAAGGAAATGCACTCCATTGTATAAGCCTACTGCTAGTGGAGACATTACATTCTTGGGAAGGAGACAGTCATCCAAATTGATCATTAGCCACTACAATTCATGCAGACAAAGGGAAAATTGCAGAATGACCATGATCAAAAGTGGTCCACATACTTGCAGCAATTCCACCTCAACATCAAGTATAAAACAGGAAGCACCAATTGCGTCGCTGATTGCCCCAGCAGACCGCTGGTCGTGACACTCCCCACAGTGCTAGACTCTTATAGCCATGAGACATCTGGATGGCCGCAACTCTATGAGACAGACCCTAACTTCGCTACCACCTACCAAATGTTGGGTGCAAACACAGTTGTTGATAATTTCCATCTTCAGGATGGGTTGTTGTGTCATCTGGGCCATATCTGTGTTCCATCAAGTGAGCGAGTGAAGATGATCTGGGAAGCCCACTACAGTCGGGTGGCAGGACACTTTGGCATCAAAAAGACAGTGCTGGTGCTATAGAAACATATCTACTAGCCGAAACTTCAACATGAGGTCAACAAGTATATCAGGTCTTGCATTGCCTATGCTATTTCCAAACCGACCACTAAGAAACAGGGCCTATACACCCTTCTTCCTACTCCTGACAGGCCATGGGAATTCATCTCGATGGACTACATTTTGGGTCTCCCATCCAGCAAGCGGGGAAATGACTATGTTTTTGTGGTTGTTGATCACTTTTCTAAGATGGCAATTCTGGTTGCCTACAAGAAGAGCATCACAATAGAGGCCACTACCAAGCCCTTCTTTGAACAAGTCTAGGTACATTTTGGAATCCCACAAACTATTGTCTTAGATCAGGATAGTCAATTTCTTAGCACATTCTGGTCGAGCCTCTGGTCACTACTGGACACCAAGCTCACCAAATAAACGAACTTCCAACCCCATATAGATGGCCAAAACAAGGTTGCAAATCAAATTATTTTTCATATCCTTCGCATGTATAATTAATATCACCCTCACACATGGGATGAGAGACTTCCCTATGTGCAACATAGCTACAATCGAGCCTTGCATAGCTCAACTGGCCATAGTCCCTTTCAGGTGGGGTTGGGATTCCAACCATTGGGTCCCATAGATGTTGCACTTTCCCTTGTGGTCATGTTGACCGACTCATCTCCTGCTCCAATGGAAGTTGACAAAGCCACCCAGTTCATTGAGCGAATCCAACACATCCACCAATAGGTTCAACATATCCTACAAAAGTCCAATGACAAGTACAAACAACGCCATGATCAACATCGGGTGCGACATAAGTTTCAGGTGGGCAACAAAGTTTGGTTTCACTTGTAGAAAGAATGCCTTACAGGACCCCATCGAAAGATTCACCCACTCCATTATGGTCCATACACCATCACCAAGGCCATGGGGGACAATTCTTTTAAGCTTAAAATTCCTCCATTCCTTGGCCTACACCCAGTGTTCAACGTGGATCTCCTTCGCCCTTATTTCCCACCATTATTGGACACCTCAGAAGTAGTAGAATAGCTAACACCAATAGATATCAACCCTAACTACATAAAATAGGCATCCAATGATCCGATTTTGGACACACATATCAAGGGCACTCAACAACAAAGGATCCATCTTTATCGAATCGTCAAAGCTTGATAGCTCTTCCACCAAGGCAAGTGGCTCACCTGGGACCAAATTCAACAAAAATATCCTCATCTGATGGGGGACATCAATGCAATGGATAAAATTTATTCCTAAGGAGGGATGATTGATCCAGATGGATATCGGTGGCCACCCACCTTTTCCAACTGACTCAAAATAGTTTTCTTACAATTCTGGCCATTTACTATTTTTAGCAGTTTTAACTTTCGGGGCCATTTTGAGGGACTAAATGAAGGTTTTTCGAGATCGAGTTCCTCAATGTTAAACAAAGGAATTATTGAGCCTCCAAAAATGAATCTCCTCGATGATACCTTTCCAACAGGCTATCACATGCTTAAAATGGATATCGCATGCAAACGTTACGACCCCGGGAAGTTGATGTACTAAGTTACCCAAACGAGGCCCACATGACTTTTGGCGCTTCATCTCCTAGGGTTAGGTTTTTGGATGTATAGGGTTTTTAGCCTTCTTGTTTACTGTAAAAAGGCTGTCAGAGCCTCATTGTAATATTCTTCTTGCAAATGCGTGCAACCGTCACATCTCTTCTCAGAGATAAGCCGCCACCATTCTAGCAAGCTTGTTTCCACTGCATTTTACAGTTTCATCTTATTTCATTATTGAATAGAAAACCAGTTTTACTGTATCTCTGTTATTTTGTGTTAAGCACCTCTTAATAATCTATATTCATTTCATTATTCTCATAAGATCCATATCAGTGGTATTACAGCTGTCTGCTCCTTGTCATGTTAATGCAAGTCCCCAACGAGGTCGGAGTACAAAGAGTTGGGTCTCGAGCTTGTTTGTCTTGAGGACATAAGCTCTCGCACGACCAAGTGACCTATCATGGTAGGATAAAATAAATATGATCGGACAGGAGATCCTTTCAAACTATTGATTGAGGAATCCCTCACACAATAGAGGAATGAGATGATGGATAGTTTCGTGCAAATCCTTCGGCGACTACCAACAGGTGATGCATCTTCTTCGAACGGAGGCATCGCCCCCTTCAAGGTACAAATAAACTTCGATATTACTATACTTGAAGGTCATATAGAAGTAGATGCTATAGACAACTAGTTGAATCTACTAGAAGGGTATTTTTCTATCCATAACTTTTCAAATAGAGAAAATATTACTTTTGCGCTCCTCAAAGTCGTTCCCCATGTCAAAGATTCGTGGAAAACTTTTTGTGAGAAAAAGGAAACAAAGGAAACCTCATTATTTTTAGTCATGGCCACCTGGGAATCCTTCAGGGATGATATTAAGGAACAATACTACCCTGTCGGAAGTTATGATGACCTGTATACTAAATGGACCACACTGCGGCAAGAAAGAGACCAAGCAGTGCACAATTTCACAAATATCTTCCATACCTTGCGCACCAAGATGGGTATCAAAGATTCAGAGTGACATATGGTTCTCCAGTATCATGGTGCTCTACATAGATACATCAAGCCTGAAATGTAATTTCTAGACATCTCATCCTTGGGTGAGGCCTGCCGATATGCCGTCAAAATCGAGCAAAAGCTCAAAAAAAATACACGACAATTTGGGTCTGGGAACCCCTCACAACAAAACATGGGAAAGGGAAGCCCCAAACCATAGAGAAAATGATAGAGAAAATATGGATAGTATCAGGACAACCAGTCCAAGCTGCAAGCAAAGAAGGACACTGGAAAGACAAAGAAAGATACTGGGAAGTGGTGCGACTTCCATAAGAGCCCTTGGCATAACACTGATGACTGCAACTCAAAGCAATCGTTGGTGGCCGAAGTGAAAGCCTCCAAATTAGATGCGGATTCTGACAATGAGCCAGAACTAGAAAGGGGAAAACAAATCATTGACACGAAACCCAATGCCACTGTTGCTACCACCATACTGTAGCCTGGTGAACCAGACGAGCCAGAAGAAGGAGAACGCCTCTTCCATTCACAAATGTGGGTAAAAGGCACCCCGATGCACTTCATCATTGATAGTGGTAGCCAGAAGAACCTCATCTCAGTAGAGGTCATCAAGTGGCTCGCCCTGCCAACAATGCCACATCCATAACTCTACACCATTGGATGGCTCCACCAAGGAAGCGAACTTCACATCAACCAACAATGTTGACTGTCGTACGACATCAAGCCCTTCAAAGACGAGGTATTATGTGATGTTGTTTCTCTCGAAGTTTGGCATGTTCTTTTGGGCCAACCTTATTTATGGAAATTTCATGCTATATATGAGTCTAGGCCTCCTAGTGTTATTATTACCTTGAATAGGAAATTGTACAGGATAACCGAGGTAATCCCACATGGTGTTATTTCCTTGATCTCTGCTAAGCAATGCAGGAAGTTCATCTCTCAGATGGGGAAGTTTTTCTTATTCGTGATTCTCTCTCAGAATAAGAGAAATATCACATTCACATCCAGGGTCTCTACGACATACCTCTCCACAAAACAAAACCAAGTAGATAAGGTCATGCAAGAATACTCAGATATCTTCTCCTCACCTAAAGGGGTACCTCTACACTGCCAGGTCAAGAACCGCATCTGACCCCCGAAGCATCACTTCGCAATGGGCCAGTCTATCGCTGATCTTTGTTAGAGAATGAGGAGATCAAGAGATAGATCCAAGAACTTCTCCACAAGGGGCACATCTATCCCAACTCATCACCTTGTGGGAGTCCAATCGTGCCAGTACAGAAGAAAGATGGAACCCGACGACTCTGTATTGATTACCAGGCTCTGAATAAAATCACAGTCAGAAACCAGTACCCAATTCCTTGAATTGACGACCTCGTTGATCAACTCACACAGGACAAATACTTTAGTAAGATTGTTCTAAAGTCTGGATACCACCAGGTCCCAATAGAACAGACATAGGTATGGAAGACCACCTTCAAGTCAAAGGAAGGCCTTGTTGAATGGTTGGTCATGCCCTTTGGTTTGACAAATGCTCCAACCACTTTCATGAGGATGATGGATGATATCCTGCAACCATTCACCAATACTTTTGTAGTGGTGTATCTAGATGACATTCTAATCTATAGCAAGACTTGGGTCAAACACTTGCAACATATTCCACAGGTTCTTCACACCCTGTGGTAGCACAAGCTATACGCCAACTTGGAAAAATTCTCCTTCGACATGGACAGGATCTATTACCTGGGATACATCATTGATCAACATGGCGTACATGTGGATCCAAGAAATATCCAAGTCATTTGTGATAGGCTAGCCCCAACAATACTCACTAAGCTTCAGAGCTTCTTGGGCCTTGTCAATTTCTACTGCATGTTCATGTTGGGATTTTGCCATATTGCATGGGCCCTTAGCCAAATAAATAGGGGTGCTGGTAATTCAAAATTTGCATGGAGCCAGTCCCAACAGTAAGCATTCAATGATTTGAAGTAGTTCTTGTGCTCAGTCCCAGTACTTTCACTACCAGACCTGCAACATCCCTTTGAAATTGAGAGAGATGCTTCAAACTATGTTGTGGGCGTCGTTCTCACTCAGCACGGCCACCTTATGGCCTATCATAGTGAGACACTGTCAAATACTGTCCATAAGTACCCTACTTATGACAAGGAAATGTACTCCATTATACAAGCCTACCAATAGTGGTGACATTACATTCTTCAGAAGGAGACAATCAACCACACTAATCATAAGCCACTGCATTTCAAGAAGACACAAGGAAAATTGCAGAATGATCGCCATCAAAAGTGGTCCACATACTTGTAGCAATTTGACCTCAACATCAAGTATAAAATAGGAAGCACCAATCATGTCACTAATTGCCTCAGTAGACCGCCAGTCACGACACTCACGAGGGTGCTAGACTCTTGTAGCCATGAGACATCTCGATGGCCCCAACTCTATGAGACAACCCTGACTTCGCCACCACCTACCAAATGTTGGGTGCAAACGTAGTTGTCAATAATTTCCATCTTCAATATGGGTTGTTGTGTCATCTGGGCCATATCTGTGTTCCATCAAGTGAGCGAGCAAATATGATTTGGGAAGCCCACTACAGTCGGGTGGCAGGACACTTCGGCATTGAAAAGACAGTGGCGATCCTACATAAACATTTCTACTGGCTGAAAATTTGATAGGAGGTCAACAAGTATATCAGGTCCTGCACTACCTGTGCTATTTCCAAACCAACCACTAAGAAACAAGGCCTATACACACCTCTTCCTACTCCTGATAGGCCATGGGAATCCATCTCAATGGACTACATGTTGGGCCTCCCATGGTTGTTGATTACTTTTCTAAGATGGCAATTATGGTTGCCTGCAAGAAGAGAATCACAGCAGAAGCCACTGCCAAGCTCTTCTTTGAACGAGTTTGAGTAAATTTTGGAATACCACAAACCATTGTCTCAGATCAAGATATTTGATTTCTTATCACATTCTGGTCGAGCCTCTAGTCACTACTGGACACCAAGCTCACAAAATCCACAACCTTCCACCCCCAGACAGATGGCCAAACCGAGGTTGTAAATCGAATGATTGTCCATATCCTTTGCATGTATAATGAAAATCACCCTTGCACATGGGATGAGAGCCTTCCCTATGTCCAACATAGCTACAACCAAGCCCTGCATAGCTCAACTGGCCATATCCCCTTTCAAGTGGGGTTGGGATTCTAACCATTGGGTCCCATAGATGTTTCACTTCCCCTTGCGTTCACCTCGATTGACTCATCTCCTGATCCAATTGAAGCTGACAAAGCCACTCAGTTCATTGAGTGAATCCAACACATCCACCAATAGGTTCAAGATATCCTACAGAAGTCCAATGAGAAGTACAAACAACACCATGATCAACATCAGGTGCCACATAAGTTTTAGGTGGGCAACAAAGTTTGGTTGCAATTGCAGAAAGAATGCCTTACAGGACCCCATAAGAAGCTTCACCCACTCCGTTATGGGCCATAAACCATCACCAAGGGAACGGGGAAAAACTCTTTTGAGCTCAACATTCCTCCCTTCCTTGGCCTGCACCCAATATGCAACATGGATCTCCTTCGCCCTCATTTCCCACCATTATTGGACACCTCAAAAGTAGCAGAATAACTAAAACCAACATAGCTCAAACCTGAATGCATACAATAGGCATCCAATGATTATATTGTGGAGACATAGATCAAGGGCACTCAACAACAAAGGATCAAGATTTATCGAGTCGTCAAAGTAGGGTAGCTCCTGCAACAAGGCAAGTGGCTCACCCGGGACCAAATTTAGCATAAATTTCCTCATCTGTTGGGGGACCTCAACGCAATGGATATCATTGCTTCATAATGAGGGAGGATTGATCTAGATGGATATTAGTGGCCACCCACCTTTTCCAACTGGCTCAAAACAGTTTTCTGACAATTTTGGCAATTTACTATTTTTATCAGTTTTAAATTCTGGGGCCATTTCAAGGGCCTAAATTAATGTTTTTTGGGATCGAGTTCCTAAATGATAAATGAAGGCATGATTGAGCCCCCCAAAATGAATATCCTTGACGATACCTTTCCAATGGGCTATCACATGCCTAAAATGGAGATCTCATGCAAACGTTACCACCCCGGGAAGTTGATGTACTAACTTACCCAAACGGGGCCCACATGACTTTTGGCGGTTCATCTCCTAGGGTTAGGTTTTTGGATGTCTATCATTTTTGACATTCTTCTTTATTGTAAAAAGGCCTTCAGAGCCTCATTGTAATCTTCTTCTTGCGAATGCATGCAATCGTCACATCTCTTCTCATAGATAAGTTGCCACCATTCCAGCAAGCTTGTTTCCGCTGCATTTTATAGTTTCAACTTATTTCATTATTGAATAGAAATCCAGTTTTACTATATATCTGTTATTTTGTGTTAAGAACTTGTTAATAATTTGTATTCATTTCATTATGCTCATAAAATCTGGATCAGTGGTATCAGAGCCGTCTTCTCCTTATTGTCCTAATGCATGCCCCCAACAAGGTCAGAGTACAAAGAGTTGGGTCTCGAGATTTTTTCTCTTGAGGACAAAAGCTCTCGCATGCCCAAGTGACCTCTCATGGAAGGAGAAAATAAATATGATGGGACATGATATCCTTTCAAACTATTAATTGAGGAATCCCTCATGCAATAGAGGAATGAGATGATGGATAGTTTCGTGCAAATCCTTTGGTGGCTATCAATATGCGACGAATCTTCTTTGAACGGAGGTGTTGCCCCCTTCAAGGTACAAATAAACTTCGATATTCCTATATTTGAAGGTCAGATAGATGCAGATGCTATATAAAAGTGGTTGAATCTACTAGAAGGGTATTTTTATGTCCATAACTTTTCGAATAGAGAAAATATTACTTTTTCTCTCCTCAAAGACATTGCCCATGTCAAAGATTGGTGGGAAACTTTCTGTGAGAAAAAGGAAACAGAGGAAACCTCATTATTTTCAGTCACGGCCACTTGGGAATTCTTTAGGGATTCTATTAAGGAACAATACTACCATGTCAAAAGTTATTATGACTTGTATACCAAATGGACCACACTGTGGTAGGAAAGAGACCAAGCAATGCCCGATTACACAAACATCTTCCATACCTTGCGCACCAAGATGGGTATCAAAGATTCAGAGCAACATCTGGTTCTCAAGTATCATGGTGCTCTATATAGATACATCTAGACAAAAATGGAATTTCTAGACATCTCATCCTTGGGTGTGGCCTACCGATATGATGTCAAAATCGAGCAAAAGCTCAAACACAAGACGTGGTAATTTGGCCCTGGGAACCCCTCACAACAAAAGTCGAGAAAGGGATAACCCAACCCATAGAACAAAGGATAGAGAAAATATGGACAGTATCAGGACAACCAGTCCAAGCCGCAAGCAAAGAAGGACACTGGAAAGACAAAGAAAGATACCTGGAAGTGGTGCGAATTCCATAAGATCCCTTGGCATAACACTGCTGACTGCCACTCAAAGAAGTCGTTGGTGGCTGAAGTGAAAGCCTTCGAATCATATGTGGATTCTGACTCAAGCCAGAACCAAAAATGGGAAGACGAATCATTGACGTGGAACCTAGTGCCACTATTGCTACCACCAAGCTCCAGCCTGGTGAACCAGATGAGCCAGAAGAAGGAGAGAGCCTCTTCCATTCATAGATGTGGGTAAAAGGCACCCCACTTCACTTCATCATTGACAGAGGTAGCCAGAAGAACCTCATCTCAGTAGAATTCATCAAGCAACTCACCCAGCCAACAACGCCGCACCCACAACTCTACACCATTGGATGTCTCTGCCAAGGAAGTGATATTTGCGTCAGCCAGCAGTGGCGAATGTCGTACGACATCAAGCCCTTTAAAGATGAGGTCTTATGTGATGTTTCTCCTATTGAAGTGTGTGATGTTCTTTTGGGCCAACCTTATTTATGGAAACGTCATGCTATATCTGAGTCTAGGCCTCGTAGTGTTATTATTACTTTGAACAAGAAATTGTATAAGATACCCGAGGCAGTCCCACCTAGTGCTATTTGCTTGATCTCTGCTAAGAAATGCAGGAAGGTCATCTCACAGAGATGGAAGTTTGTCTTCTTCGTGATTTTCTCTCAGAATAAGAGAAAGATCATAGCCACATCCAAGGTGTCTGTGGCCGACCTCTCCACAGAGAAGAAGCATGTAGATAAGGTCATGGAAGAATACTCAGATATCTTCTCTTCACCTACAGGGGTACCTCTGCACTACCAGGTAAAGCACCCCATAGATTTGACCCCGACACACTGCTTCCCAATGGGCTAGTATATTGCTGATCTTTGTTAGAGAATGAAGAGATCAAGCGACAGATCCAAGAACTGCTCCACAAGAGGCACATCCGTCCCAAATCATCACCTTGTAGGAGCCCAATTGTGTTGGTCAAGAAGAAAGATGGAACCTGGAGACTTTGTATTGATTACCGGGCTCTGAATAAAATCACAGTAAAAAATCGGTACCCGATTCCCCAAATTGAAGACCTCCTTGATCAACTCACGGGGGAAAAATAATTCAATAAGATTGATATGAAGTCTAGCTACCACCAGGTCCTGGTAGAACAAACAGATGTATGGAAGACTGCCTTCAAGTCAAAGGAAGGCCTTTTTGCATGGTTGGTCATGCCCTTTGGTTTGACAAATGCTCCAACCACTTTCATGAGGATGATTAATGATATCCTGCGACCATTAACCAATACGTTTGTAGTGGTGTATCTAGATGACATTCTAATTTACAACAAGACTTGGTCCGAACACTTGCAGCATATTCAACAGGTTCGACACACCCTGCTGTAGCACAAGCTATACATCGGCTCAAAAATATGATCCTTCAGCATGGACAAGGTCCATTACCTGGGATACATAATTGATCAACATGGCATACATGTGGATCTAGGTAAGATCCAAGTCATCCATAACTGGCCAGCCCCAACAACACTCACTAAGATTCGAAGCTTCTTGGGCCTTGCCAATTTCTACCACAGGTTCATGTTAGGATTCTCCCATATTGCATGGGCCCTCAACCAAATAAATAGGTGTGGTGGTAAGGAAAATTTTGTGTGGGGCCAGTCCCAACAACAAGCATTCGATGATTTGAAGCAGCGCTTGTGCTCAGCCCCAATAATTTCACTACCAAACCTAGAACATCCCTTTGAAATTGAGACATATGCTTTAGACTATGATGTGGGCACCGTTCTCACTCAGCAAGGCCACCCCATGGCCTATCATAGTGATACACTTTCAAATACTATCTGTAAGTACCCTACTTATGATAAGGAAATGTACTCCATTGTACAAGCCTGCGACTAGTGGAGACATTACATTCTTGGGAAGAAGATAGTCATCCACTCTTATCATAAGCCACTACAGTTCATGTAGACACAGGGCAAATTGCAGAATGACCGCCATCAAAAGTGGTCCACATACTTGCAACAATTCCACCTCAACATCAAGTATAAAACAGGAAGCACCAATTATATCGTTGATTGCCTCAACAGACCGCCAGTCAGAACACTCACCATGGTGCGAGACTCTTGCGACCATGAGACATATGGATTGCCCCAACTCTATGAGATATACCTTGACTTCACCACCACCTACCAAATGTTGGGTGCAAACGTAGTTGTCAATAATTTCCATCTTCAGGATAGGTTGTTGTGTCGTCTAGGCCATATTTGTGTTCCATAAAGTGAGCGAGCGACGCTTATCTGGGAATCCCACTACAGTCAGGTGGTAGCACACTTCGATGTCGAGAAGACAGTGGCGATGCTACAAAAACATTTCTACTGGCTGAAACACCGACGGGAGGTCAACAAGTATATCATGTCCTGCACTACCTGCACTATTGCCAAACTGACTACTAAGAAACAGGGCATGTACACCCCTCTTCCTACTCCTGACATGGCATGGGAATACATCTCAATGGACTACATTTCAGGCCTCCCATCCACCAAGAGGGGAAATGACTGTGTTTTTGTGGTTGTTGATCGCTTTTCTAAGATGGCAATTTTGGTTGCCTACAAGAAGAGCGTCACAGTAGAGGCCACTGCCAAGCTCTTCTTTGAATGAGTCTGGGTACATTTTCGAATACCAAAAAACATTGTCTCATATCAGGATAGTCAATTTCTCAGCACATTCTGGTCGAGCCTCTGGTCACTGCTAGACAACAAGCTCACAAAATCCATGACCTTCCACGCCTAGACAGATGGCCAAACCGACGTTGTAAATAGAATGGTTGTGCATATCCTTCGCATGTATAATTCAAATCACCCTCACACATGGGATGAGAGCTTTCCCTATGTCCAACATAGCTACAATTGAGCCCTGCATAGCTCACCTGGCCATAGCCCCTTTCAGGTGGGGTTGAGATTCCAACCATTGGGTCCCATAGATGTTTCACTTCCCCTTGTGGTCACCTCGACTGAATCATCTCCTACTCCAAATGAAGCTAACAAATCCACTCGGCTCACTGAGTGAATCCAACACATCCACCAATAGGTTCAAGATATCCTATAGAAGTCCAATGACAAGAACAATTAACGCCATGATCAACATCGGGTGCCACATAAGTTTCAGGTGGGCAACAAGGTTTGGTTGCACTTTCAGAAAGAATTCCTTACAGGACCCCATCGAAATCTTCTACCACTCTATTATGGGCCATACACCATCACCAAGGCCATGGGGGAAAATTATTTTGAGCTCAACATTCCTCCCTTCCTTGGCCTGCACCCAGTGTTAAATGTGGATCTCCTTCGCCCTTATTTCCCACCATTATTGGACACCTCGAAAGTAGCTGAACAGATGAAACCAAAAGAGCTCAACCCTGAATGCATACAATAGGCATCCAATGATCATAATGTGGACAAACATATCAAGGGCACTCAAAAACAAAGGATCCTACTTTATCGAGTCGTCAAAGCAGGGCAGCTCCTACACCAAGTTAAGTGGCTCACCTGGGACCAAATTCAGCAGAAATTTCCTCATCTGATGGGGGGCCTCAATGCAATGGATACCATTTCTTCCTAAGGAGTGAGGATTGATACATATTTATATCAGTGGCCACCCACCTTTTTCAAATGGCTCAAACCAAATTTCTGACAATTTTGGCAATTTACTATTTTTAACAGTTTTAACTTCTGGGCCCATTTTGAGGGCCTAATTGAATGTTTTTCAGGATAGATTTCCTCAATGATTTCCAATGGCATTACTTATCCCCCCATAATTAATCTCCTCGATGATACCTTTCCAACAAGCTATCACACACCTAAAACGGAGATCGCATGCAAAAGTTACGACCCCGGGAAGTTGATGTACTAACTTACCCAAACATGGCCCACATGACTTTTGGCACTTCATTTCCTAGGGTTAGGTTTTTGGATGTCTAAGGTTTTTGGAATTATTTTTTATTGTAAAAAGGGCTTTAGAACCTCATTGTAATATTCTCCTTGCGAATGCACGCAGCCAAAGAGCTTGTTTCTGCTGCATTTTACAGTTTCAACTTATTTCATTATTGAATAGAAAACCGGTTTTACTGTATCTCTGTTATTTTGTGTTAAGAACCTGTTAATAATATGTATTCATTCGGTTATTTTCATAAAATCCAGATCAGTGGTATTAGAGCCACTTTCTCCTTTTCATCTTAATGCAAGTCCCCAATGAGGTCAGAGTACAAAGAGTTGGGTCTCGAGGTTGCTTCTCTTGAGGACAGAGGCTCTCGCACGCCCAAGTGACCTCTCATGGTAGGAGAAAATAAAGATGACGGGACAGGAGATCCTTTCAAACTGTTGATTGAGGAATCCCTCACACAACAGAGAAACAAGATGATGGATAGTTCCGTGCAAATCCTTCAGCGACTACCAACAGGCAATGCATATTCTTCAAACAGAGGTGCCTCCCCCTTCAAGGTACAAATAAACTTCGATATTCCTATATTTGAAGGTCAGATAAACGCAGATGTTGTAGACAAGTGGTTGAATCTACTAGAAGGGTATATTTCTTTCCATAACTTTTCGAATAGAGAAAAAAATACTTTCAAAGTCGTTCCCCATGTCAAAGATTGGTTGGAAACTTTCTACGAGCAAAAGGAAATAGAGGAAACCTCATTATTTTTAGTCACAACAACCTAGGAATCCTTCAGGGATGCTATTAAAGAACAATACTACCCTGTCAGAAGTTATGATGACCTATATACCAAATGGACCACACTGTGGCAAGAAAGAGACCAAGCAGTGCTTGATTTCACAAATAACTTCCATACCTTGCGCACCAAGATGGGTATCAAAGATTCAGAGAGAAATCTGGTGCTCAAGTATCACGATGTTGTACATAGATACATCCAGACAAAAATTGAATTTCTAGACATCTCATTCTTGGGCATGGCCTATCGACATGCCATCAAAATCGAGCAGAAGTGCAAACAAAAGATGCGACAATTTGGGCCTAGGAACCCCGCACAACAAAAGCCGGGAAGGGGCGGCCCCAACCCACAGAGCAAAGGATAGAGAAAATATGGATATTATCAGGAAAACTAGTCCAATCCATAAGCAAATAAGGACAATGGAAAGACAAAGAAAGATACCAGGAAGTGGCGTGACTTCCATAAGAGCCCTAGCCATAACACTGTTGACTGGAACTCAAAGCATTTGTTGGTGGCTGAAGTGAAAGTCTTTGAATCAGATGTGGATTCTGACTCTGAGCTAGAACTAGAAAGGGGAAGAAGAATAATTGACGTGGAACCTAGTGCCACTGTTGCTACCACCAAGCTCCAGCCTAGTGAACTAAATGAGCAAGAAGAAGGAGAGTGCCTCTTCCATTCACAAATGTGGGTAAAAGGCATCCCGCTGCACTTCATCGTTGATAGCAGTAGCTAGAAGAACCTCATCTTAGCAGAGGTTGAAAAGTGGCTCGCCCTGCCAACAATGCCGCACCCACAACCCTACACCATTGGATGGCTCCGCCAAGGAAGCGAAATTCATGTCAGCCAACAGTGTTGACCGTTGTATGACATCAAGCCCTTCAAAGATGAGGTATTATGTGATGTTTCTCCTCTCGAAGTTTGTGATGTTCTTTCAGGCCAACCTTATTTATGGAAATGTCATTTTGTATATGAGTCTAGGCCTCGTAGTGTTATTATTACTTTGAACAGGAAATGGTACAAGATACTCAAGGCAGTCCCACCTAGTGTTATTTCCTTGATCTCTGCTAAGCAATGCAGGAAGGTCATCTCTCAGATGGGGAAGTTTTTATTCTTCGTGATTCTCTCTCAGAGTAAGATAAACATCACAGCCACATCTAGGGTCTATGGGGCCAAACTCTCCACACAACTGAAGAAAGTAGATAAGGTCATGGAAGAATACTCGGATATCTTCTCCTCACCTATAGGGGTACCTCTGTACTGCCAGGTCAAGCACCACATCGATCTGACCCCCAGCGCACCACTTCCCAATGGGTTAGGCTATCGTCGCTCATTGTTAGAGAATAAGGAGATCAAGCGGAATTTCCAAGAACTTCTCCACAAGGGGAACATCTATCCCAGCTCATCACCTTGCGGGAGCACAATATTCCTGGTACAAAATAAATATGGTACCTGGTGACTTTGTATTGATTACCGAGCTCTGAAAAAAATCATAGTCAGAAACTGGTACACGATTCCTTGAATCAATGACCTCCTTGATCAACTCACATGGGCCAAATACTTCAGTAAGATTGATCTGAAGTCTGGCTACCACCAGGTCCTGATAGAATAGACAAATGTATGGAAGATCGCCTTCAAGTCAAATGAAGGCCTTTTTGAATGGTTGTTCATGCCCTTTGGTTTGACAAATGCTCCAACCACTTTCATGAGGATGATGGACAATATCCTGCAACCATTCACCAATACTTTTATAGTGGTGTATCTAGATGACATTCTAATTTATAGCAAGACTTGGGCTGAACACTTGCATCATATTCAGTAGGTTTTGCACACCCTGTGGTAGCACAAGCTATACACCAACTTGAAAAAATACTCCTTCGGCATGGACAGGGTCCATTACCTGGGATACATCATTGATCAGCATGGCATACATGTGGATCCAGGAAAGATCCAAGTCATTCGTGATTGGCCATCCCCAACAACACTCACTGAGCTTCAGAGCTTCTTGGGCCTTGCCAATTTCTACTGCAGGTTCATGATGGGATTATCCCATATTGTATGGGCCCTCAGCCAAATAAATAGGGGTGGTGGTAAGGAGAAATTTGTGTCAGGCCAGTCCCAACAACAATAATTCGATTATTTGAAGCAACGCTTATGCTCAACCCTAGTACTTTCACTACCAGACCTGCAACATCCCTTTGAAATTGAGACAGATGCTTCAGACTATGATGTGGGTGCCATTCTCACTCACCACGGCCACTCTGTGGCCTATCATAGTAAGACATTGTCAGATACTGTTTGTAAGTGTCCTACTTACAAAAAGGAAATGTAAGCCATTGTACAAGCCTACCGGTAGTGGAGACATTACATTCTTGGGAAGGAGACAACCATCCACACTAATCATAAGCCACTACAGTTCATGCAGACACAAGGAAAATTGTCGAATGACCGCCATCAAAAGTGGTTCACATAATTGCAGCAATTCCACCTCAATATCAAGTATAAAACAGGAAGAACCAATTGTGTTGTTGATTTCCTCAGCAGACCGCCAGTTGCGAAACTCACCACGGTGCTAGACTCTTGCGGCCATGAGACATCTCGATGGACCCAACTTTATGAGACAGACCCCGACTTTTCCACCACCTACCAAATGTTTTGTGCAAACATAGTTGTCAATAATTTCCATCTTCAGGATGGGTTGTTGTGTTGTCTGGGCCATATCTGTGTTCCATCAAGTGAGCGAGCAAATCTGATTTGGGAAGCTCACTACAGTCAGGTGTCAGGACACTTGGGCGTCGAAAATACAGTGGTGATGATACATAAGCATTTCTACTGGCTGAAACTTTGATAGGAGGTCAACAAGTATATCAAGTCTTGCACTGCCTGCGCTATTTCCAAACCGACCACTAAGAAATAGGGCATGTACACCCCTCTTCCTACTCCCGACAGGCCATGGGAATCCATCTTAATGGACTACATGTCAAGCCTCCTGTCCACCAAGAGGGGAATTGACTGTGTCTTTTTGGTTGTTGATCTCTTTTCTAAGATGGCAATTCTGGTTACCTACAAGAAGAGCATCACAACATAGGCCACTTCCAATCTCTTCTTTGAATGAGTCTAGATACATTTTGGAATCCCACAAACCATTGCCTCAGATCAGGATAGTTGATTTCTTAGCACATTCTGGTTGAGCCTCTGGTCACTATTGGACACCAAGCTCACCAAATCCATGGCCTTCCACCCTCAGACAGATGGCTAAACTGAGGTTGTAAATTGAATGATTGTGAATATCCTTCGCATGTATAATTCAAAGCACCCTTGCACATGGGATGAGAGCCTTACCTATGTCCAACATAGCTACAATCAATCTGTGGATAGCTCAACTAGCCATAGCCCCTATCTGGTGGGGTTGGGATTCCAACCATTGGGTCCCATAGATGTTGCACTTCCCCTTGCGATCACCCTGACTGACTCATCTCCTGCTCCAACTGAAGATGACAAAGCCACCCGGTTCATTGAGTGAATCCAACACATCCACCAACAGGTTCAAGATATCCTATAGAAGTCCAATGACAAGTACAAACAACACCATGATCAACATCAGGTGCCACATAAGATTCATGTGGATGACAAAGCTTGGTTTCACTTGTAGAAAGAACACCTTATAGGACCCCATCGAAATATTCACCCACTCCATTATGGGCCATAAACCATCACCAAGTCCATGGGGGACAATGCTTTTGAGCTCAACATTCCTCCCTTGCTTGGCCCGCACACAGTGTTCAATGTGGATCTCCTTCGCCCTTATTTCCCACCATTATTAGACACCTTAAAATTAGTACAACAGCTGACACCAACAGAGGTCAACCCTGACTGCATACAACATGCATCCAATGATCATATTGTGGACACATATATTAAGGGCACTCGACAACAAAGGATCCAACTTTATCGAGTTGTCAAAGCAGGGAATCTCCTGCACCAATGCAAGTGGCTCACCCGGGACCAAATTCAACAGAACTTTCCTCATCTGATGGGGGACCTCAACACAATGGAGACCATTGCTTCCTAAGGAGGGAGGATTGATCCATATGGATATCGGTGGCCACCCACCTTTTCCAACTACCTCAAAACAATTTTTTGACAATTTTGGCAATTTACTATTTTTAGCAGTTTTAACTTTCTGGGCCATTTTGAGGGCCTAAATGAAGGTTTTTTTTTTATCGAGTTCCTTAGGGATATCTAAAAGATTAATTGAGCACCCAAAAATGAATATCCTCGATGATACCTTTCCAATGGGCTATCACATGCCTAAAATGAATATCGCATGCAAACGTTACGATCCCGGGAAGTTGATGTACTAACATACCCAAATGGGGCCCACATGACTTTTGGTGCTTCATCTCCTAGGGTTAGGTTTTTGGATGTCTGGGGATTTTGACATTATTGTCTATTGTAAAAAGGCCTTCATAGCCTCATTGTAATATTCTTCTTGTGAATGCGCGCGGTCGTCACATCTCTTCTTAGAGATAAGTCGCTACCATTCCAACAAGCTTGTTTTCACTGCATTTTACAGTTTCAACTTATTTCATTATTGAATAGAAAACTAGTTTTACTGTATCTCTGTTAATTTGTCTTAAGAACCTATTAATAATCTGTATTCATTTCATTATTCTCATAAAATCCGGATCAGTGGTATCAGAGCCGTCTGCTCCTTGTCATATTAATGCATGTCCCCAACGAGGTCGGATTACAAAAAGTTGGGTCTCGAGCTTGTTTCTCTTGAGGACAGAAGCTCTCGCATGACCAAGTGACCTCTCATGGAAAGAGAAGAGAAAGATGATGGGACAGGAGATCCTTTCAAACTGTTTATTGAGGAATCCCTCACACAACAGAGGAACGAGATGATGGATAGTTTCATGCAAATCCTTCGGCGACTACCAACAAGAGACGCATATTCTTCAAACGAAGGTGTTTCCCCCTTCAAGGTACAAATAAAATTCGATATTGCTATATTTGAAGGTCATATAGACGCAGATGCTATAGAAAAGTGGTTGAATATACTAGAAGGGTATTTTTCTGTCCATAACTTTTCGAATAGAGAAAAGATTACTTTTGTGCTCCTCAAAGCCATTCCCCATGTCAAAGATTGGTGGGAAAATTTCTATGAGAAAAAGGAAATAGAGGAAACCTCATTATTTTTAGTCACGACCACCTAGAAATATTTTAGGGATGCTATTAAGGAACAATACTACCCTGTCGGAAGTTATGATGACCTGTATACCAAATGGACCACACTGTGGCAAGAAAGAGACCAAGAAGTGCTCGATTTCATAAATATCTTCCATACCTTCCACACCAAGTTGGTTATCAAAGATTCAGAGTGACATATGGTTCTCAAGTATCGTGGTTCTCTGCATAGATACATTCAGACCAAAATGGAATTTCTAGATATCTCATCCTTGGGCATAGCCTACCGATATGCTGTCAAAATCGAGAAAAATCTCAAACAAAAGATGCGGAAATTTGGGCCTGGGAACCCCGCACAACAAAAGATGAGAAAGGGTAGCCCCAACCCATAGAACAAAGGACAGAGAAAATATGGATAGTATCAGGACAACCAGTCCAAGGTGAAAGAAAATAAGGACACCGGAATGAAAAAGAAAGATATCGGGAAGTGGTGTGACTTCCATAAGAGCCCTTGGTATAACACTGTTCACTGCCACTCAAAGCAGTCATTGGTGGCCAAAGTGAAAGCCTCCGAATCATATACGGATTTTGACTTTGAGCCAGAACCAAAAAGGGGAAGACATATCATTGACACAGAAACCAGTGCCACTGTTGCTACCACCAACCTCCATCCTGGTGAACCAGATGAGCTAGAAGAATGAGAGCACCTCTTCCATTCACAAATGTGGGTAAAAGGAACCCCAGTGCACTTCATCGTTGATAGTAGTAGCCATAAGAACCTCATCTCATCATATTTCATCAAGTGGCTCGCTCTGTCAACAATGTCGCACCCACAACCCTACACCATTGGATGGCTTCACCAAGGAAGCAATCTTCACGTCAGCCAACAGTGTCGACTGTCGTACGACATCAAGCCCTTCAAAGATGAGGTATTATGTGATGTTTCTCCTCTCGAATTTTGTGATGTTCTTTTGGGCCAAACTTATTTATGGAAACATCATGTTGTATGTGAGTCTAGGCCACGTAGTGCTATTATTACTTTGAACAGGAAATTGTAAAGGATACCCGAGTCAGTCCCACCTAGTGATATTTCCTTGATATCTGCTAAGAAATGCAGGAGGGTCATCTCTCAGACAGGGAAGTTTGTCTTCTTCATGATTCACTCTCAGAATAAGAGAAAGATCATAGCCACATAGAGGGTCTCTGTGGCTAACCTCTCCACACAGCAGAAGAAAGAAGATAAGGTCGTGGAAGAACACTCAGATATCTTCTCCTCACCTACAAGGGTACCTCTTCACTTCCAAGTCAGGCACCCCATCGATCTGATCCCCGATGCACCTCTTCCTAATGGGCCAGTCTATCTCCACTATTTTTTAGAGAATGAGGAGGTCAAACAATAGATCCAAGAACCACTCCACAAGGGGCACATCCATCCCATATCATCACCTTGCGGGAGACTAATTGTGCTAGTACAAAAGAACGATGGAACCTGGCGAATCTGTATTGATTACTAGGCTCTCAATAAAATCACAGTCAGAAACCAGTACTCGATTCCTTGAATTGACGACCTCCTTGATCAACTCACAGGGGCCAAATACTTCAGTAATATTGATCTAAAGTTTGGCTACCACCAAGTCCCAATAGAATAGACAGATGTATGGAAGACCACCTTCAAGTCAAAGGAAGGCCTTGTTGAATGGTTGGTCATGCCCTTTGGTTTGACATGCTCCAGTCACTTTCATGAGGATGATGGATGTTATCTTGCGACCATTCAAAAATACTTTTGTAGTGGTGTATCTAGATGACATTCTAATTTATAGCAAGACTTGGGATGAACACTTGTAGCATATTCAACAGGTTCTGCACACCCTGCGACAACACAAGCTATACGCCAACTCGGAAAAATTCTCCTTCGGCATGGACAGGGTCCATCACCTAGGATACATCATTGATCAACATGGCATACATGTGGATCTAGGAAAGATCCAAGTCATTTGTGACAGGCCAGCCCCAAAAACACTCACTGAGCTTCGAAGCTTCTTGGGGCTTGCCAATTTCTACCATAGGTTCGTGTTGGGATTCTTTCATATTGCATGGGCCCTCAGCCAAATAAACAACGGTGGTGGTAAGAAGAAATTTGCATGTTTCCAGTCCCAAAAACAAGCGTTCGATGATTTGAAGCAGTGCTTGTGCTCAGCCCCAATACTTTCGCTACTAGACCTGCAACATCCCTTTGAAATTGAGACAGATGCTTCAGACTATGATGTGGGCACCGTTCTCACTCAGCATGGCCACTCTGTGGCCTATCATAGTGAGACACTGTCAGATACTGTCTATAAATACCCTACTTACGAGAAGGAAATATACTTCATTGTACAAGCCTACCACCAATGGAGACATTACATTCTTGGGAAGGAGACAATCATCCACACTAATCATAAGCCATTGCAGTTCATGCAGACACAGGAAAATTGCAGAATCACCGCCATCGAACGTGGTCCACATACTTGAAGCAATTCCACCTCAACATCAAGTATAAAACATGAGGAACCAATCGTGTTTCTGATTGCCTCAATAGACCGCCAGTCGTGACACTCACAAGAGTGGTAGACTCTTGTGGCTATGAAACATTTGGATGGTCCCAACTCTATGAGACAGACCCTGACTTCACCACCACCTACCAAATGTTGGGTGCAAACACAGTTGTCGATAATTTCCATCTTTAGGATGGGTTGTTGTGTCACTTGGGCCATATCTGTGCTCCATCAAGTGAGCGAGCAAAGATGATCTGGGAAGCCCACGACAGTTGGGTGACAGGACACTTCAGCATCAAAAAGACAGTGGGTGATGCTACAAAAACATTTCTACTGGCCGAAACTTTGACAGGAGGTCAGCAAGTATATCAAGTCCTTCACTACCTGCGCTATTGCCAAACCAACCACTAAGAAACAGGGCCTGTAAAACCCTCTTCCTACTCCTGACAGACCATGGGAATCCATCTCAATGGACTACATGTCATGCCTCCCATCCACCAAGCAGGGAAATGACTGTGATTTTGTGGTTGTTGATCACTTTTCTAAGATGGCAATTCTGGTTATCTACAAGAAGATCATCACAGCAGAGGCCACTGCCAAGCTCTTCTTTCAACGAGTCTGGGTATATTTTGGAATCCCACAAACCATTGTCTCAGATTGGGATAGTTGATTTTTCAACACATTATGTTCGAGCCTCTGGTCACTACTGGACACCAAGCTCACCAAATCCATGACCTTCCACCCCCAAACAGATGGCCAAACCGAGGTTGTAAATTGAATGATTGTGCATTCCCTTCAAATGTATAATTCAAAGCACACTCACACATGGGATGAGAGCCTTCCCTATGTCCAATATAGCTACAACCGAGCCCTACATAACTCAACTGGCCATAGCCACTTTCAGGTGGGGTTGGGATTCCAACCATTGGGTCCCATAGATGTTGCAATTCCCCTTGCATTCATCACGACTGGCTCATCTATTGCTCCAACTGAAGCTGGAAAAGCCACCTGGTTCATTGAGAGAATCCTACACATCCACCAACATATTCAAGATATTCTACAGAAGTCCAATGACAAGTACAAACAACGTGATGATCAACATCGGGTGCCACGTAAGTTTCAAGTGGGTGAAAAAGTTTGGTTGCACTTGTAGAAAGAACACCTTACAAGACCCCATCAAAAGCTCCTCCCACTGCATTGTGGGCCATACGCCATCACCAATATTGTGGGGGACAATTATTTTGAGCTCAACATTCCTCCCTTCCTTCGCCTACACCAAGTGTTCAACGTGGATCTCCTTCACCCTTATTTCCCACCATTATTGGACACCTTAGAAGTAGCAAAACAACTTACACCAATAGAACTCAACCTTGACTGCATACAACAGACATCCAATGATCATATTTTGGACACACATATCAAGGGCACTCGACAACAAAGGATCTATCTTTATCAAGTCGTCAAAGCAGGGCAGCTCCTGCACCAAGACAAGTGGCTCACCTGGGACCAAATTCAGAAGAAATTTCCTCATCTGATGGGGGACCTCAATGAAATGGATACCATTGCTTCCTAAGGAGGTAGGATTGATCCATATGGATATTGGAGGCCACCCACCTTTTCCAATTGGCTCAAAACATTTTTATGACATTTTTGGCAATTTACTATTTTTAGTAGTTTTAACTTCTTGGGCCATTTTGAGGGCCTAAATGAAGGTTTTTCATGATAGAATTCCTCAAGTATGCCTGAAGGCATGATTGAGCCCCCCAAAAATGAATCTCCTCGATGATACCTTTCCAACAGGCTATCACATGCCTAAAACGGAGATGCATGCAAAAGTTACGACCCCAGGAAGTTGATGTACTAACTTACCCAAGTGGGGCCCACATGACTTTTGGCGCTTCATCTCCTAGGGTTAGGTTTTTGGATGTCTAGGGTTTTTGGCATTCTTTTTTATTGTAAAAATTCCTTCAGAGCCTCATTGTAATCTTCTTCTTGCGAATGCGTGCAACCATCACATCTCTTCTCAGAGATTAACCGCCACCATTCCAACAAGCTTGTTTCCGCTGCATTTTACAGTTTCAGTTTATTTCATTATTGAATAGAAAACCAGTTTTATTGTATCTCTGTTATTTTTTGTTAAGAAACTATTAATAATATGTATTCATTTCATTTTTCTCATAAAATCTAGATCAGTGGTATCAGAGCCTTCTTCTCCTTGTCATCTTAATGCATGTCCCCAACGAGGTTAGATTACAAAGAGTTAGGTCTTGAGCTTGTTTCTCTTGAGGAAAGAAGATGTCGCATGCCCAAGTGACCTCACATGGCAGGATAAAATAAACATGATAGGAAAAGAGATCCTTTCAAATTGTTGATTAAGGAATCCCTCACGCAACATAGGAACGAGATGATGGATAGTTTCACGCAAATCCTTCTGCGACTACCAATATGTGACACATCTTCTTCGAATGGAGGTGCCACCCCCTTCAAGGAAAAAATAAACTTCGATATTCCTAAATTTGAAGGTCAGATAGACACAGATGTTTTAGAAAAGTGGTTGAATCTACTAGAAGGGTATTTTTCTATCCATAACTTTTCAAATAGAGAAAAGATTACTTTTGCGCTCCTCAAAGCCATTCCCCATGTCAAAGATTGGTGGAAACATTTATGTGAGCAAAAGGAAACAGAGGAAAAATTGTTATTTTTAGTCACGACCACCTAGGAATCCTTCAAGGATGCTATTAAGGAACAATACTACCTTGTCGGAAGTTATGTTGACATGTATACCTAATGGACCACACTGCAGCAACAAAGAGACCAAGAAGTGCCTGATTTCACAAATATATTCCATACCTTGTGCACCAAGATGGGTATCAAATATGCAGAGAGACATATGATGCTCAAGTATCATGGTGCTCTACATAGATACATCCAGACCGAAATGGAATTTCTGTACATCTCATCCTTGGGCACGGCCTACCGATATGTCGTCAAAATCGAGAAGAAGCTCAAATAAAAGACGCGGCAATTTGGGCCTGGGAACCCCTCACAACAAAAGTCGGGAAAGGGCGGACCCAACCCACAAAATAAAATACAGAGAAAATATGGACAGTATCAAGAAAACCAGTCCAAGCTGCAAGAAAAGGACACTAGAAAGACAAAGAAACATACTGATAAGTGGTGCGACTTCCATAAGAACCCTTGGCATAACAATGCTGACTGCCGCTCAAAGTCGTTGTTGGTGGCTGAAGTGAAAGCCTCCGAATTAGATGCGGATTCTGACTCTGAGCCAGAAACAAAAAGGGGAAGATGGATCATTGATGCGAAACCCAGTGCCACTGTTGCTACCACCAATCTCCGGCCTGGTGAACCAGATGAGCTAGAAGAAGGAGAGTGCCTCTTCCATTCACAGATGTGGGTAAAAGGAACCTCACTGCACTTTAACATTGATAGCGGTAGCAAGAAGAAACTCATCTCAGCAGAGGTCATAAATCAGTTCACCCTGCCAATAAAACTGCACCCACAACCCTACACCATTGGATGGCTCTACCAAGGAAGCGATCTTCGCATCAGCCAACAGTGTCGACTGTCGTGCAACATCAATCTCTTCAAATATGAGGTATTATGTGATGTTGATCCTCTCAAAGTTTGTGATGTTCTTTTGGGCCAACCTTATTTATGGACATATTATGCTGTATATGAGTCTAGGCCTCATAGTGTTATTATTACTTTGAACAGGAAATTTTACAGGATACTCGAGGCAATCCCTCCTAGTGCTATTTCCTTGATCTCGGCTAAGAAATGCAGGAAGGTCATCTCTCAGATGGGGAAGTTTGTCTTCTTCATGATTCACTCTCATAATAAGAGAAAGATCACAACCACATTGTTAAGGTCCTAACCCGCACATAGGTAGATCAATGTATTTGGATGTAATAAAGGTCAATATTAATAAGACCTTTCAATAAAATAGAATAAGCCGGATGTAAGAATACCTAATAGAAGCTTCCTCTTCTAGAAGGATCTTCCTCTAGATGCTTATTTTTAGTATAAATAGGAGTCAAGGGTATGAGAACCCTAGCTTGGATATTATTGTAATAGAGCACTGCTCGACTGGAGGTTGCCCCCTCGAAGAGGCCTATGAACATTTCTATCTGATTCAAGTGCTATTTCTGTTGCTATTTCGTATATCATTTCTGTGTATTGTGAAGATTATGCTGGATATTTTACTGTTATTCTGTCATTTCTAGCATTTCGTTTCTGTTCTGCATATTTTATATATTTGGTATCTTTCACACATCCAGGCTCTCTGCGACCGACCTCTCCACACAGTAGAAGAAAGTAGATAAGGTCATGGAAGAATACTCAAATATCTTCTCCTCACCTACAGGGGTACCTTTGCACTGCCAGGTCAAGCACCCCATTGATATGACCCCGGGTGCACCACTTCACAATGGGCTAGTCTATCACCGCTCTTTGTTAGAAAATGAGGAGATCAAGTGATAGATCCAAGAACTGCTCCATAAGGGGCACATCTGTCCCAGCTCATCACCTTGCGGGAGCCCAATTGTGCTATTACAGAAGAAAGATGGAACCTAGTGACTCTATATTGATTACCAGGCTCTGAATAAAATCACAGTCAGAAACTGGTACCCTATTCCATGAATCGACGACCTCCTTGATTAACTCACGGGGGCCAAATACTTCTATAAGATTGATCTAAATTCTAGCTGCCACCAAGTCCCGATAGAATAGACAGATGTATGGAACACCACCTTCAAGTTAAAGGAGGGCCTTTTTTAATGGTTAGTCATGCCCTTTGGTTTGAAAAATTCTCCAACCACTTTCATGAGGATGATGGGCGATATCCTGCAACCATTCATAAATAATTTTGTAGTGGTGTATCTAGATGACATTCTAATTTACAGTAAGACTTGGGCAGAACACTTGCAACATATTCAGCAGGTTCTGCACACCCTGCGACAACACAAGCTATACGCCAACTTGGAAAAAGGATCCTTTGGCATGGAAAGGTTCCATTAACTGGCATACATCATTGATCAACATGGAATACATGTGGATCCTGGCAAGATCCAAGTCATCCATGACAGACCAACCCCAACAACACTCACTGAGCTTCGAAGCTTCTTGGGCCTTGCCAATTTCTACCGTAGGTTAGTGTTGGGATTCTAAAATATTGCATGGGCCCTAAGAAAAATAAATAAGGGTAGTGGTAAGGAAACATTTGCATGGGGCCAGCGCTTGTGCTCAGCCCCAACAATTTCACTACTAGACTTGCAACATCCCTTTGAAATTGAGACAGATGCTTCAGATTATGCAATGGGCACCGTTCTCACTCAGCATGGGCACCCCGTGGCCTATCACAATGATAAACTGTCAGATATTGTCTGTAAGTACCCTACTTACGACAAGGAAATGTACTCCATTGTACAAGCCTACCGCCAGTGGAGAAATTACATTCCTGGGAAGGAGAAAGTCATCCACATTGATCATAAGTCAATGCAGTTCATACAGACATAGGGAAAATTGTAGAATGACCACCATCAAATGTGGTCCACATACTTGTAGTAATTTCACCTAAACATCAAGTATAAAACAAGAAGAACCAATCGCATCATTGATTGCCTCAATAGACCGCCAGTCGTGACACTCACCATGGTGCTATACTCTTGTGGCCACGAGACATATGGATGGCCCCAACTCTATGAGACAAACCCTAACTTTGCCACCACCTACCAACTGTTGGGTGCAAACATAGTTGTCAATAATTTCCATCTTTAGGATGGGTTGTTGTGCTCCAAGAACTGCTCCATAAGGGAGCCCAATTGTGCTATTACAGAAGAAAGATGGAACCTAGTGACTCTATATTGATTACCAGGCTCTGAATAAAATCACAGTCAGAAACTGGTACCCTATTCCATGAATCGACGACCTCCTTGATTAACTCACGGGGGACAAATACTTCAGTAAGATTGATCTAAATTCTAGCTGCGACCAAGTCCCGATAGAATAGACAGATGTATGGAACACCACCTTCAATTTAAAGGAGGGCCTTTTTTAATGGTTAGTCATGCCCTTTGGTTCGACAAATTCTCCAACCACTTTCATGAGGATGATGGGCGATATCCTACAACCATTCACAAATAATTTTGTAGTGGTGTATCTACATGACATTCTAATTTACAGTAAGACATGGGCAGAACACTTGCAACATATTCAACAGGTTCTGCACACCCTGCAACAACACAAGCTATACGCCAACTTGGAAAAAGGATCCTTTGGCATGGAAAGGTTCCATTAACTGGCATACATCATTGATCAACATGGAATACATGTGGATCCTGGGAAGATCCAAGTCATCCATGACAGACCAACCCCAACAACACTCACTGAGCTTCGAAGCTTCTTGGGCCTTGCCAATTTCTACCATAGGTTAGTTTTGGGATTCTAAAATATTGCATGGTCCCTAAGCCAAATAAATAGGGGTAGTGGTAAGGAAAAATTTGCATGGGGCCAGCGCTTGTGCTCAGCCCCAGTAATTTCACTACTAGACTTGAAACATCCCTTTGAAATTGAGACAGATGCTTCAGACTATGCAGTGGGCACCGTTCTCACTCAGCACGGGCACCCCGTGGCCTATCACAGTGATAAACTGTCAGATATTGTCCGTAAGTACCCTACTTATGACAAAGGTACTCCATTGTACAAGCCTACTGCCAGTGGAGAAATTACATTCCTGGGAAGGAGACAGTCATCCACACTGATCATAAGTCAATGCAGTTCATACAGACACAGGGAAAATTATAGAATGACCACCATGAAACGTGGTCCACATACTTGCAGCAATTCCACCTAAACATCAAGTATAAAACAAGAAGCACCAATCGCATCGTTGATTGCCTCAATAGAGTGTCAGTCGTGACACTCACCATGGTGCTAGTCTCTTGCGGCCATGAGACATATGGATGGCCCCAACTCTATGAGACAGACCCTGACTTCACCACCACCTACCAAATGTTGGGTGCAAACGCAGTTGTCAATAATTTCCATCTTTAGGATGGGTTGTTGTGTCGTCTAGGCCATATCTATGTTCCATCAAGTGAGCGAGCGAATATGATCTGGGAATCCCACTACAGTCAGATGGCAGGACACTTCGGCATCGAAAAGACAATGGCAATGCTACTGAAACATTTCTATTGTCTGAAACTTTGAGAGGAGGTCAGCAAGTATATCAGGTCCTGCACTACCAGTGCTATTTCCAAACCAACCACTAAGAAACAGGGCATGTACATGCCTCTTCCTACTCCTAACAAGCCATGGGAATCCATCTCAATGGACTACATTTCCAGCCTCCTGTCCACCAAGTGGGGAAATGACTATGTTTTTGTGGTTGTTGATCGCTTTTCAAAGATGGTGATTCTGGTTGCCTGCAAGAAGAGCATCACAGTAGAGGCCACTGCCAAGCTCTTCTTTGAACGATTCTGGGTACTTTTTGGAATCCCATAAACCATTGTCTTGGATCGGGATAGTCGATTTCTCAGCACATTATGGTTGTGCCTCTAGTCACTGCTAGACACAAAGCTCACCAAATCCATGGCCTTCCACCCCCAAACAGATGGCCAAACCGAGGTTGTAAATTGACTGATTGTGCATATCCTTCACATGTATAATTCAAATCACCCTCGCACATGGGATGAGCACCTTCCCTATGTATATCATAGATACAACCGATCCCTGCATAGCTCAACTCGCCATATCCCCTTTCAGGTGGGGTTGGGATTCCAACCATTGGGTCCCATAGATGTTGCACTTCCCCTTGCGGTCACCTCGACCGACTCATCTCCTGCTCCAACTAAGGATGACAAAGACACCTAGTTCATTGAGTGAATCCAACACATCTACCACCAAGTTCAAGATATCCTGCAGAAGTCCAATGACAAGTACAAACAACACCATGATCAAAATTGGGTGCCACATAAGTTTCAGGTGGGCGACAAAATTTGGTTGCACTTGTAGAAAGAACGCCTTACAGGACCCCATCAAAATATTCTCCCACTCCATTATGGGCCATACACCATCACCAAGGCCATGGGGGACAATGTGCTTGAGCTCAACATTCCTCCCTTCCTTGGCCTGCACCCAGTGTTCAATGTGGATCTCCTTTGCCCTTATTTCCCACCATTATTGGACACCTGAGAAGTACTAGAACAACTAACACCAATAGAGCTCAACCCTGACTACATACAATAGGAATCCAGTGATCATATTGTGGAAACAAATATCAAGGGCACTCGACAACAAAGGATCCAGCTTTATCGACTCGTCAAAGCAGGGCAGCTCCTGCACCAAGGCAATTGGCTCACCCAGGACCAAATTCAACATAAATTTCCTCATCTGATGGGGGACCTCAATGCAATGGATAAAATTTCTTACTAAGGAGGGAGGATTGATCCAATTGGATATTGGTGTCCACCCACCTTTTCCAGCTGGCTCAAAACAGTTTTCTGACAATTTTGGCAATTTACTATTTTTAGCAGTTTTAACTTCTGGGGCCATTTTGAGGGCCTAAATGAAGGTTTTTCAGGATCTAGTTCCTCAATGATAACAAAAGGAATGATTGATCCCCTCAAAATGAATCTCCTTTATGATACCTTTCCAACGGTCTATTACACACCTAAAATGGAGACCACATGCAAAAGTTACGACCCCGGGAAGTTGATGTACTAACTTACCCAAACGAGGCCCACATGACCTTTGGCGCTTCATCTCCTAGGGTTAGGTTTTTGGATGTCTAAGATTTTTGGAATTCTTGTTTATTGTAAAAAGGCCTTCAGAGCCTCATTTTAATCTTCTTCTTGCGAATGCACGCAGCTGTCACATCTCTTCTCTGAGATAATCCATCACCATTCCAGCAAGCTTGTTTCCGCTGCATTTTACAATTTCATCTATTTTCATTATTGAATAGAAAGACATTTTTACAGTATCTTTATTATTTTTTGTTAAGCACCTATTAATAATCTATATTCATTTCATTTTTCTCATAAAATCCAGATCAGTGGTATCAGAGCCATCTGCTCCTTGCCATCTTAATGCATGTCCCCAACGAGGTCAGAGTACAAAGAGTTGGGTCTCGATCTTGTCTCTCTTGAGGACAGAAGCTCTTGCATTCCCAAGTGACCTTTCATGGTAGGAGAAAAGAAATATTATGGGACATGAGATCCTTTCAAACTGTTGATTGAGGAACGAGATGATGGATAGTTTCGCGCAAATCCTTCGACGGCTACCAACAAGCGACACATCTTCTTCAAAAGGAGGCGTCGCCCCCCTCAACGTACAACTAAACTTCAATATTCCTATATTTGAAGGTCAGATAGATGCAGATGCTGTAGACAAGTGGTTGAATCTACTATAAGGGTATTTTTCTATCCATAACTTTTTGAATAGTGAAAATAATACTTTTGCGCTCCTCAAAGCCATTCCCCATGTCAAAGATTGGCGGGAAAATTTCTGTGAGCAAAAGGAAATAGAGGAAACATCATTATTTTCAGTCAGGGCCACCTGGGAATCCTTCAGGAATGGTATTAAGGAACAATACTACCTTGTCGGAAGTTATGATGACCTATATACCAAATGGACCACACTGTTGTAAGAAAGAGACCAAGCAGTGCCTGATTTCACAAATATCTTCCATACCTTGCACACCAAGCTGGGTATCAAAGATTCAGAGAGACATTTGGTTCTCAATTATCATGGTGCTCTATATAGATACATCCAAAAAGAAATGGAATTTTTGGACATCTCATCCTTGGGCGTGGCCTACCAATATGTCGTCAAAATCGAGCAGAAGCTCAAATAAAAGACACGACAATTTGGCCCTGAGAACCCCGCACAACAAAATCCAAGAAAGGGCAGCCCCAACCCACAGAACAAAGGACAGAGAAAAAAGAGAAAGTATCAGAACAACCAGTCCAAGCCACAAGCAAAGAAGGACACCGGAAATACAAAGAAAGATACTGGGAAATGGTACGACTTCCATAAGATCCCTTGGCATAACACTGCTGACTGCCACTCAAAGCCATCATTGGTGGCCAAAGTGAAAGCCTCCAAATCAGATGTGGATTCTGACTCTGAGCCAGAACCAGAAAGGGGAAGACAGATCATTGACATGAAACTCAGTGCCACTATTGCTACCACCAAGCTCCAGCCTGGTGAACCAGACGAGCCAGAAGAAGGAGAGTGCCTCTTCCATTCACAAATATGGGTAAAAGGCACCCCATTGCACTTTATCATTGATAGAAGTAGCCAGAATAACCTCATCTCAGCATAGGCCGTCAAGAAGCTCACCCTGCCAACAACACCGCACCCACAACCCTACACCATTGGATATCTCCACCAAGGAACTGATATTCACGTCAGCCAACAGTGCCGACTGTTGTACGGAATCAAGCCCTTCAAAGACAAGGTATTATGTGATGTTTCTCCTCTTGAAGTTTTTGATGTTCTTTTGGGCCAACCTTATTTATGGAAACGTCATGTTGTATATGAGTCTCAGCCTCGTAGTGTTATTATTACTTTGAACAGGAAATTGTATAGGATACCCGAGGCAGTCCCACCTAGTGCTATTTCCTTGATCTCTGCTAAGAAATGCAGGAAGGTCATCTCTCAGATGGGGAAGTTTGTCTTCTTCATGATTCACTCTCAGAATAAGAGAAAGATCATAGCCACATCCAGGGTCTCTGCAGTCGACCTCTCCACACAATAGAGGCAAGTATATAAGGTCATCGAAGAATACTCAGATATCTTCTCCTCACCTATAGGGGCACCTCTGCACTGCCAGGTCAAGCACCCCATCGATATGACCCCTGACGCACCGCTTCCCAATGGGCCAGTTTATTGTCGCTCTTTGATAGAGAATGAGGAGATCAAGTGACAGATCTAAGGACTACTCCATAAGGGGCACATCCATCCTGATTCCCAACTCTGTATTGATTAACAGGCTATGAATAAAATCACATTTAGAAACCGGTACTCGATTCCCTGAATCGAGGACCTCGGTCATCAACTCACGGGGGCCAAATACTTTAGTAAGATTGATCTAAATTTTGGCTACCACCAGGTCCCGATAGAATAGACAGATGTATGGAAGATTTCATTCAAGTCAAAGGAAGGCCTTTTTGAATGGTTGGTCATGCCCTTTGGTTTGACAAATGCTCCATCCAATTTCATGAGGATGATGGATGATATCCTACGACCATTCACCAATACTTTTATAGTGGTGTATCTAGATGACATTCTAATTTACAACAAGACTTGGGCCAAACACTTGCAGCATATTCAATAGGTTATGCACACCCTGCGGCAGCACAAGCTATACGCCAACTTGGAAAAATGCTCCTTTGGCATGGACAGGGTCCATTACCTAGGGTACATCATTGATCAACATGGCATACATGTGGATCCAGGAAATATCCAAGTCATCCGTGAATGGCCAACCCCAACAACACTCACTGAGCTTCGAAGCTTCTTGGGCCTTACCAATTTCTACCACAAGTTCACATTGGGATTCTCCCATATTGCATGGGCCCTTAGCCAAATAAAAAGGGGCGGTGGTAAGGTGAAATTTGTGTGGGGCCAGTCCCAACAACAAGTGTTTGATGATTTGAAGCAGCGCTTGTGCTCAACCCCAGTACTTTCACTACCAGACCTGCAACATCCCTTTGAAATTGAGACAGTGTTAGAAAAACAAGACCGCAAAGCAATAAAATAAAGCAAATGTGGAAAGAAAACATAGAAGATACACAATACAAGAGAGACACAGATTTACGTTGTTCACCCAGTGTGGGCTACGTCCACCAGAGAAATTGCCAGGTCCTTTCTTTATTATTATCCAGCAAAATGAAGGGATACAACCTACAACAAAACCCGTTGGAACTTCCTCTTCTTTCTCTCACAGTCTCCTCTCTTAGAATACAATACTTGCCAACCTACATAGCCACAATACTTTTCCCTCATAAAGGAGGGTTGCCTTCTAGGGAAAAAAACCCTAACATAATCTCTATCATTAGATCTGCGACTTTATAATGAACGGTCTAGATTTACAATGAAATTACAATATACTTTTACAAGGCAATTTTTGCTTCGGGGGCTTCGCCCCTGAACCCCCACTAGGGGCCTGCTTGCCCCCAGACCCCCCAGTCAAGGGGATAGCCCCCCCGAACCCCATAGAGGGGGTACCCCCCCTCTACACTCCCCCGCATAGAAGAGTGTACATACTTCTAGGGTGTAAATACTTCATGGGGTATAAACATGGCTCAAAGTAAAAGACCTCTAAATCAGGAAGATAATCAAGCTCCACAACCAACATTCTCCCACTTGGAGACTAATCTCAACAAATCCACCACTGCTGTATATGATGGACTCTGAACCTTCTTGGACCTGGAAAATTTCTCATCTTCATCTTCATTCTTGAAGACCAAATTAAACTGAGCAAGAACTCAGTTTCTCCCTGGTTACTCCTTTTGTTATCATGTCTGCAGGATTCTGGCTAGTGTGTATCGTTTCCATCTTTAATTGTCCATCTTCCAAGGAGGATCGTATGAAGTGGTACCTCAACTGTATATTCTTAGTATTCGAATGGAAGATTGAGTTCTTTGCAAGGTGAATGGCACTCTGAATGTCATAGTACAACCTGTTTCTCTCCTACTTCTTTCCCAATTCCTCCATAAATCTTTGTAACCAAATCATTCTTTACTAGCCTCTGTAGCAGCAACATACTCTGCCTCTATTGTTGAAAGTGCAACAACCTTTTGTAGTTTCGAAATCCAACTTACTGTTGTTCCACCTATAGTAAAAACATACCCTGTGGTGTTCCTCCTATTGTCTTTATCACCTGCCATATCTGAATCAACATATCCCTGTAGAAGAGCACAAGATTAGAAGAGCCCTAACCTCATCATCAAAGTCCACTTTTACAAAACTTAGTTGACTAGTAACCATATTAAATTCATTTAAATGATCTGCAACAGACCCACCTTCCAACATCTTCATATTAAATAATCTCTTCATTAGAAATACCTTATTGGACGATGAGGGTTTTTCATACAATTTGGCCAACGCATCCATCAAACCCTTTGTTGTCTTTTCTTTCGAGATATTGAAAGCCACCGACACTGCCAGGCTCAGCCGTATCATTCCTAGAGCCTTTCTATCAAGAATCTCCCATTCTTCATCCTTCATGGTCGTCGGCTTCTTTGCTACTCCACTTAATGGTAGGAATAGATCCTTCTGATATAAATAATCTTCCATCTACATATTCCATAACTGGTAGTTTTCACTGTTAAATTTCTTGACCCTAAACTTTCCATCTTCCGACATTGCTCCCACTCAAACTAGGAACCCTCTTTTCCTATGATTTACCTCACACTCTGATACCAGTTGTTAGAAAAACAGGACCGCGGAGCAATAAAATAAAACAAGTGCAGAAATTAAACACAGAAGATACGCAATACAAGAGAGACACAGATTTACGTGGTTCACCCAGTGTGGGCTATGTTCACCAGAGAAATTGCTAGGTCCTTTCTTTACTATTATACAGCAAAATGAAGGGATACAACCTACAACAAAACCCGTTGTAACTTCCTCTTCTTTCTATCATAGTCTCCTCTCTCAGAATACAATACTTGCCAACCTACATAGCCGCAATACATTTCCCTCATAAAAGAGGGTTGCCTTCTAGGGAAAAAAAACCTAACATAATCTCTATCGTTAGATCTGCGACCTTATAATGAACGGTCCAGATTTACAATGAAATTACAATATACTTTTACAAGGCAATTTTTTCTTCAGGGGCTTCGCCCCCGAACCCCCGTTGGGGGCCCGCTTACCCCCAGACCCCACAGCCTGGGGGATATCCCCCCCTGACCCCACAGAGGGGGTACCCCCCCTTTGCACTCCCCCACGTGGAAGAGTTTACATACTTCTGGGGTGTAAATACTTCATGGGGTATAAACACGACTGGAAGTAAAAGACCTCTAAATCAGGAAGATAATCAGGCTCCACAACCAACAGACAGATGCTTCAGACTATGTTGTTGGCGTCGTTCTCACTCAACACAGCAACCCCGTGGCCTATCATAGTGAGACACTGTCAGATACTGTCTTTAAGTAACCTACTTATGGCAAGGAAATGTACTCCATTGTACAAGCCTGCCGCCAGTGGAGACATTACATTCTTGGTAAGGAGACAGTCATCCACAATGATCATAAGCCACTCCAGTTCATGTGGACACAAGAAAAATTGTAGAATGACCACCATCAAAAGTGGTCCACATACTTGCAGAAATTCTACCTCAACATCAAGTATAAAACAAGAAGAACCAATCACGTCGTTGATTGCCTCAGCAAACCACCAGTCATGACACTCACCATAACACTAGACTCTAGTGGCCATGAGACATATGGATGACCCCAACTCTATGAGAGAGACCCTGACTTCGCCACCACCTACCAAATGTTGGGTGGAAACACAATTGTCGATAATTTCCATCTTCAGGATGGGTTGTTGTGTCATCTGGACCATATCTATGTTCCATCAAGTGAGTGAGCGAAGATGATCTGGGAATCCCACTATAGTTGGGTGGTAGGACACTTCGGCGTAAAAAATATAGTGGGGATCCTATAGAAACATTTCTACTAGCTGAACATTCGACAGGAGGTCAGCAAGTATATCAGGTCCTGCACTACCTGCGCTATTGCCAAACCGACCACTAAGAAACAAGGCATGTACACCCCTCTTCCTACTCCTGACAGGCCATGGGAATCCATCTCAATGCACTACATGTCAGGCCTCCCATCAACCAAGTGGGGAAATGAATGTGCTTTTGCAGTTGTTGATCGCTTTTCTAAGATGGAGATTTTAGTTTCCTGTAAGAAGAGCATCACAGTAGAGGCCACTGCCAAGCTCTTCTTTGAAGGAGTCTAGGTACATTTTGGAATCCCAAAAACCATTGTCTCAGATCGGGATAGTCAATTTCTCAGCACATTCTAGTCAAGCCTATGGTCACTGCAGGACACCAAGCTCACCGAATCCATGGCCTTCCACCCCTAGATAGATGGCCAAACCAAGGTTGTAAATCGAATGATTGTGCATATCCTTCACATGTATAATTCAAAGCACCCTTTCACATGGGATGAGAGCCTTACCTATGTCCATCATAGCTACAACTGATCCTTGCATAGATCAACTGGCCATAGCCCCTTTCAGGTGGGGTTGGGATTCCAACCATTGGGTCCCATAGATGTTGCACTTCCCCTTGCGGTCACCTTGACCGACTGTTGTCCTACTCCAACTAAAGCTGACAAAGCCACTGGTTTCATTGAGCGAATCCAACACATCCTCCAATAGGTTCAAGATATCCTACATAAGTCCAATGACAAGTACAAACAACGCCATGATCAACATCGGGTGCGACATAAGTTTCAGTTGGGCGACAAAGTTTGGTTGCACTTGCAGAAATAATTCCTTACAAGACCCCATAAAAAGATTCACCCACTCTATTATGGGCCATACACCATCACCAAGGCTATGGGGGACAATGATTTTGAGCTCAACATTCCTCCCTTCCTTGGCCTGCACCCAGTGTTCAACGTGGATCTCCTTCGCCCTTATTTCCCACCATTATTGGACACCTCAGAAGTAGCAGAATAATTGACACCAACAGAGCTCAACCCTAACTACATAAAAAAAGCATCCAATGATTAGATTGTGGACACACAGATAAAGGGCACTCGACAATAATGGATCCAACTTTATCGAGTCGTCAAAGCAGGGAAACTCCTGCACCAAGGCAAGTGGCTCACCTGAGACCAAATTCAGCAGAAATTTCCTCATCTGATGGGGGACCTCAACACAATGGAGACCATTTATTCCTAAGGAGGGAGGATTGATCCAGATGGCTTTCGGTGGCCAACCACCTTTTCCAACTGGCTCAAAACAATTTTCTGACAATTTACTATCTTTAGTAGTTTTAACTTCCGGGGCCATTTTGAGGGCCTAACTGAAGTTTTTTCAGGATCGAGTTGCTCGATGATAGCCAAAGGCATGATTGATACCTAAAATTGAATCTCTGCGATGATACCTTTCCAATGGGCTATCACACACCTAAAACAGATATCACATGCAAAAGTTACGACCCTGGGAAGTTGATGTACTAACTTACCCAAACAGGGCCCACATGACTTTTGGCGCTTCATCTCCTAGGGTTAGGTTTTTGGATGTCTAGGGTTTTTGGCATTATTTTTTATTGTAAAACGACCTTCAGAGCCTCATTGTAATCTTCTTCTTGCGAATGTGCATAGTCATCACATCTCTTCTCAGAGATAAGCCGCCACCATTCCAACAAGCTTGTTTTTGCTACATTTTACAGTTTCGACTTATTTTATTATTGAATAGAAAACCAGTTTTACTGTATCTTTGTTATTTTGTGTTAAGCACCTATTAATAATATGTATTCATTTTTTTATGCTCATAAAATCTGGATCACTTGTTCTCCTAGTATAATTCGGTGATAGCAGGTTGCGTTTTGTTTAGTTATTGTGACAGATTGTTAAGCCCTAATATTGGCTCATTACCCCTTAATTGGGCCATATTAGATTAGTAATGTTATTTATTACCCCTTAATTGGGGCATATTATATTAGTAATGTTATTTTATTTATGTCGGCTTTAGGCCATTAGTTGTAATTATACCTCCTAGTCTCCTATATATACCAAGGAGACATTTTCATTTTGAATCATCTTGTACTTGAACATTTAAGTGGGGTAAAAGTAGGTTTCCCCCTCAAAGATGCTTATTATCTGAAATTATCTTTTTTTCAAGGCATTGAGTACTTTTCCTGAGGTTTTTCTATGCTATATTGATGTTTGGTTCTTAACATATGGTATCAGAGCTCAAGGTCTTGGGGTTTCATTGCTACATTTGAGACACCATGGAATTTTCACTATAACTATTTTTCTACAATTTTTTAGAAGGAATGGATTGGAGGATATTTATAAGACAGATCAAGGTACGCTGGGTTCAAAATTCAGCTCCTGATAATTTATACTTTCCGAGATACATCCTGTACAACATAGGGTTCTGGAATCATCCTGAAATGAGTCATTGCGTAAGTTTTGCTATAAAACATTTTCTATAATGTTTCAGACCCTAAACTATGGATTCCATTTATATAAATTAGTATTGTATCTGGGGTAAAATGTTTGGCTTCTGGGTCATCTTAAATTTGTAGATACACCCTGTGTAAGATAGGGTATTTGACTAGTCCTATTGACTAGTCTCAAGAAGGTGTTCTAGGTAAAACAATCATAACTTCTTCCTAGAGTATCCAAATTGCATGGGACTGGTTGCATTGGATCGTGGACAGGCTTTAGTATTTTGGGTGCAAGTTTCAGAATTTTATATCAATTATTTTGTGCGGGGCACACTATAAAAGTGAGATCTCCTTGAAAGGCCAAAAATCGGAAAGTTGTGGGGAAGTTACCGTATATTCCACTTGGCACATCCAATTTTGATTAGGCCCATGGAATTGCAGAGAATAAATATCATAGAAATACATAAAAGAAAGTTTCATACCCAGAAGGGACAAAAATTGGGAGATACAACAAAAGAAATATTGTCTAGCAGAACCACCTCAAAATCAAGGTTCAAAAGTGATACTTGGCCTACATGCCACCCAAAAAGGGAACTTCTACACCAAATAAGCCTCCAGAAAATCCTACTTGGACTCTTGATGAAGGTGAAGAAATGCGTAGGGACATAAATGAACTACAAAATAAGATGGATTCAATGGAAGCTAAGATGGATTCAATGGACACTAA
>ML780478.1:55621-69912 GCA_009831015.1 Picea engelmannii
CACCAAAGTACTATGGCCCTTATAAGGTGTTGCAAAATATTGGTACTATGGCATACAAATTGGAGCTGCCTGCATCTTCATGAGTACACCCAGTTTTCCATGTTTCATGCTTAAAGAAGGTTATAGGTGACAAGATCCCAGTTTAAACTATATTGCCAGAACTTGACGAGGAAGGAAAAATCATATTGGAGCCTAAAGACATCACTGACACAGGAATTCACCAATTGAGGAATAGATCCATTTCAGAGTATCTCATTAAATGGAGGAAACTACTGGCTGAAGATTCCACTTGGGAAGATGAGTCTTTTATACAGAAGCATCCGGAGTTACTCAAGCGTTGCGGACAATACTTGTCTCAAGGGGAGGGGCATGTTAAGCCCTAATATTGGCTCATTACCCCTTAATTGGGGCATATTAGATTATTAATGTTATTTATTACCCCTTAATCGGGGCATATTAGATTAGTAATGTTATTTTATTTATGTCAGCTTTAGGACATTAGTTATAATTATACCTCCTAGTCTCCTATATATACCAAGGAGACATTTTCATTTTGAATCATCTTGTACTTGAACATTTAAGTGGGGTAAAAGGAGGTTGCACCCTTGAAGAGGCTTATTATCTGAAATTATCTCTTTTTCAAGTCGTTGAGTACTTTTCCTGAGGTTTTTCTATGCTATATTGATGTTTGGTTCTTAACATAGATCCCGACCATCCATGCTTTAATTGCCTGGGCTCCTCTGTCTATCAGATATTCCCCGGTTTGAACCCTCGATAGGCTCTAGCCTAACAATGTGAATGAGTAATATTTCAGTGACAGATTGGGCACGTAGTTTATTTGGAGCTTGGACCTTCCCAAGCTCCTTGTTCTTTCTTGGCCTACCTCTTTTCCAAGGTATTGATTGTTGGGGTGACGAGCCTTCCAATGTCTTTCCTTTTCCTATATCCCTTTCTATTTCCGCATCTTCCCCGTGAGATGTTGTTTCTCTTGTGGGAAAGGGGGGATCTCCTTTCGGGTCCCTAGGGATTTCAGCTGAAAACATAAATGCATCCCAACCCTTTCCCAGTCACCTTAATTCCTCAATTATCAAAAATTTTATCAGCGATAAATGGGATAAGTTCTTCTTCGGTTGGCTTGCTTCATCTTGGACTTTGTCCACCATTTATCCTAGTCTTTGGTGCAAGAAGAATGGTAAGTTCAAAGGTGTATTTCCTGCGAAATGCATTAGAAACATGATGTGATGAGGGTGTATTATGTCAGATCTTCTTTCACAGGTGAAATACTTTCTAATCACCTTCAGGAGTTTCTGAAAAGGCTCCCGTAGATACCGAATCAGAATGCCTATCCTGATTTCTTCGTTCAGGAAGTTTGGTTTGATAAATTATTCATAGTATTGCATGTCCAAAGGCATGCCCCTAGACCACCTTTCACTGCATGGAGGGATCTCTGTCATAGATGACAAAGTTTCCTCTGTCACTCGGAATATGATTCCTGCAATAACCACGCGGAACCCATTAAATTAGAGCTTGAACTATTCCGACAGTTTCCCATTGTATCCTTGGATTTTCATGCAATAGTGCATGCATCTGGCTTGTTTTAAAGATGCCATGAAATTTTTATCTTCGTCGATCTACGCCAAGTGTTGAGGCTTGGGCCTCACAGTTCTTCCTCGTCGTGCCCCCTTCCTTATGTCTTGGGATGTAATTGTGGCACAATTCATGTTTTTTATGCATGCACGGAAAATGGATAATGATATTCCTAGCCTAGACCCATCAGAGGAGATGTGGCATAAATTTGCATGATAAGAAAAAATGACTCTAGGGATTCACTGCACAACCCCCCAGGGGCCATGAAAACTCTCTGTGTAGAAATGGGTCGATGTTGTGACAATGACGACTATAGGCTCATCGTAGTGGGGAAGCGCAACGAAGCATTTGGGACGTGAAAAAAAACTATGATCATGAACGGATAATAATGAGGGGACTCGTCACCCGATAGGCTATCTTGTGGCCAACTCCAATGGGAAAAACACAAGAATCTTGACTGACCAATCCTGTGACATAGCTAATGGAAATCAGTTTTCCCGCAGTGATAAAACTCAAGGATTGCAAGAAAATCATAGAAGACTCGTAAACTCGGATGGTAAAACACATAGGAAAAATGGCCTTTATAACTGAATGGGCGAGGGATGGAATCACGACAGAGGACATTGAATCCATGGTGATGGGAATTTTGAAGATTTGCACAGCACACTCACATGAAGGAAACACTTCGAAGTGTGTAAAGTACATATGATAAGAGCTACAGAGTATACGTGATATGAGTGTTGTGACTTATTATCCTTTCTGACTTCATAATGAGGTGATGATGGTCATTATATCTGTCGACGTGACCCTTACTCTAACAACTTTCCTCGACCTTTGGCACATAGAATCCCTCTTTCTAACAGGACCCAACCTTTTGGGAAAAGACCTTTACTATTTACACATGTTTAATTATGAAGCCCTTTCCCGACTCCAAGGGCCAGACAGACCACTTGCTGACCTTGACCCATTCGTTGTTCAGTACCTGACCTCAAATGCTTTGACACATGGATCATGACTCATCTAGGACTGACTCTAATTAAAAAAAAAATGATGGTGCTAGCAATTGGCTCTGACGAGGATGTTATCCTCCCAGTGAGGTGGAAAAGAACAACAGACCAGGTTCCTGACCATTGGCCTTTATTCGATTTTCAGACTCTAAAACAACAAAACTTACCCACCCTAGAACTTCTTGACATAGTTACAATTAGACTCAACATAAACTTAGGGCCTTTTCTCTGTGCTTCAATTTTCTACTGACATACTGACTCGTAACTCCTTCTTTGAAAACATAAAAATGACTATTTACAATGACATGAAAAATTAAACAGAACACACTAAACCAGATAGTGTTCAAGTAACCTGCCATTCACAAGCCCTCCACCAGTGAGTTCTTTAGTAAGCTCCTGTATCAGATATGTGTTGTTCCCATGATACACGACAATCCTGAATAACCCCATCTAAAGGTGATGTAATTTTCCATGCTTCCCTTTGTCTTCACTCCTCGCGTCCCACTTCAGCACCAGATCATTCACCTTAAAATATTCCTTCTTGGTGTGCTTGTCGATAATATTCTTCATATTTTCTTGGTGAAGCTGTGATCAGTCAAAAACCTGCTCCCTTATTTGTTGTAAGTGAACCAATTGATTTATCCTCCTCTGATCATCGTTTGGTTTAGCCTCTTGTTCCTACAACAAATTCCTAACTGTTATAGAAATATTTGCCTCACCATTGCTATCTTGCATAGAGGGCCTTTTTCCATTTCTCTATGAAGACTTATCAAACCCCTTTTTGATAAATCAAGAGCCAAAAATATATATTTTTCCACATATACGCTCTCTAACTACTTTGCAGGATGCATATACGTTTGATGCTCCACTACAGCTCGTGTATATTAGGATTTGTGCCAGAAAATACAAAATGAGGTCGGGTTTCCATGTCACGACAAAAGATCTCTGATCTTTGGCCTTTCATATACTGGAAATGTTCTGACTCGGTCCTTCAGTGCATTCTGGAGGCTATAAGAGCATAATTTCAAGCTATGGAAAAAGGGAGAGAAAACATAAAACTTTGAGAGAAAAGTTACCCTGGAGAAATTACTTCATATTGAGTCTGCATCCCTTTATCCCTCAAGTGTGAGCACAGTGTTCAGCCCCCAAGATATTTCGTTATTGTCAAGACAATATTTTTATCTCTTTGCTATGAGCTTTCCTTTGGTGGAGGATTGAAGTGGTGGAGACCCAGTTGGAAGGAACTTGATTTCTTGGTTTCGAACCATGTCGACACGGAAATCTGTAATGTTGATACTTCTATTGATCAATTATTAATAGAAATACTCCTTTCCTGTCCTATTGATATCTTGAAAATATATGATTATTATCCATGGGGATGGTTGTAATGTTTATTAATGGATTGTGCTATCTGATGTGCTAACTCATTTTATATACTGTCACTATATACTTGCATCGTTTGTTTGTTGAGAACTTCTTGCAGGTGTAAAGATTTGGGTCAAAGTGCTCAACAGTGGAACGACATCAAACGATTTGATCGAGGTAGGCTTCTTCCTTGTATTACACATTAGTTTATATAGCACATGTTGGAATTGAGTTGATTTCTGTAGTCATACCTGTTTTTTGTGGTTTACCCTTGGCCATAAAGATTTTTTCCCTTGTAACAGAATTGGCGACTCAACTGGGGAGAGATATTCCTTCTAAGGGTTGAAGTATTTTTCCTTCTTATGTTACTCTTTTTCCTTTGTATTTTTTGTCGTATCACAGTTGGATAGATTTTGTTCACTCTGGGTCTGAGTTTTCATCCTTTTTACCTTGCCTAGCCTTGTTTTAAAACATATACACCCTTGTTTCCCTAACAACCATGTGTATACACTTGTTTTCCTACTACAAGAAGCGTATATACACCCTTTTATCTTGAACAGGATTGTATACCACTTCCCCCTTGCTTGTTTTCTTGGTTTAGTGACTGTTGGGTAGGTTTTGAGGATCACTAAGCCTTCTTGGGTCTCTGTGGTACCTGTTGAGATTATCTGGGATGACAGGAAACCTTTTTGGAGTTGAATTTTTGGGCGACATCTTTCTCTTTGTTTTCCGTTTTTGATTTGTCCTTGGTAGTTGGGTTGTCTTCTTAGCTTCTTGGTATTATTTTCAAGTGATTGCTTTTATACATAGTAGAGGTTGTATATCAAGTCTCTTATCAGTCCATGCATTTTCTTTTTTAAATACATTGAAAATACAAAAAATAGGAATTTTTCATTGGTTGGTATTTTTGTCTTTGAAACTTTATCATTAGCTTAGGACATTTAGCAAAAGATTTCATTTTATTTCTGAGTTGCAGAATTAAAATTGAAGATTGCACTGTTTTATTTAGCATATCATTCATTGAAAAGTTAAAGTTAGGCTTTGCATTATATCTATTTTTATTTTTATGCAGAGTCATAACACAATGAGTTTCATTTCCATACCCTTTTGAGTAATCATAGCCAATAAAATTTACTCTTTAAACCAAAATTGATTAGTCACGATTTTATTTTTTAGGGTGCACAAACTAGCCTAGGATTTAGTGACTTGGAATAGGATTTTGTGAGTAAAATTCTCTAAGGAAATTAAATAAACTTATGTGTCTGAGACAGGGAGTTGAGAAATCCATTGTATAATTGGTAATATCAGGAGGCTCCTCTCACACTGGAGTTAATCACGAGGTCACGCGAATTCAGTTGAAGGGATAACCCCTGGATACTCACCTAGCGTAAGAGATATTTTTGTGGATTTATTCATATTTGGGGATCTTGCTAGTGCCCATACCTCTTTGAGAGGTGGTGATTTCAAGGTTTCAGGCTTTGCTACCTTGCCCATACAGTGATCTGGACTTATGAATGCTCGCCTGTGCATTGGTTATACAATGGTTTATTAGTTTCTTGACTTAGGTTTCTCATAGGTTACTTGTAGGGGCTATTATGCTTGTATCCTGAGTCAGATAGGGGTCGGATAACACACAACCTTTATGGAGGATTAACTCTCTGGTGGGGTCTAAGCAACTGGTTGTTAAGTCTACGAGGGCCCTTATAATTGATTCTGATACCTCCAAACTTTAAGAGGGAGTCTCAGGTCCCTCTTGGACGAGACACACCTTCTTTAGCAAGGGAAGCCACTCAACCACTTTAGCCCGTTTGCATGCATATTGGTCATTTGAATTTTTGGTATGCTCTTTGATTATTAGTTGACCATAGGCTTTCATGCTGAGTCTTTATTATCATGGATAGTGGAGTTCATTTTTCTCCCTCATTTACTACTACACCCCCCATGATGTTCATGGGGGCAAGTCCGTCTGATTTTTATAATGGTATGTAGAATTATGGTACTCAGTCAATGCCTTGGGTCTCTAATAATTTTTCTCATGGTATGTCTGATATGTCTTCGCACTTACCATCATCTGTCTCACCTCCCTATGCGAATACAATATTTGGGTATGGGAGCATGATGCCTCCTTCTTATCCCTCTCTGTTTGGTGGGATTCATATCCTTCAAACACCTCTTATGGTAGGAGGTTGGAATCTTCCTTCCTACGAATCCACTACGAGAGAAGTAAGTGCCCAACTATGCAATAATTCTACTTATCACACTCCTTCCACTTATCCTTCTTCTTCTATGTCAGTTCCTATGAACACTTTTCCCATGGAGGACCTCTATCTATCCTCCAGTGTTTCATCTGGGGGGAGTTATTTTTATAAAATGGGAAACCCCCCTCATGAAGTTCCTTCACCTGGGGGAAACATATATCCTCACATGAGTAACCCTTGTCATGTTGCTTTCTCTTTGCAGGCGGCTTCCTCATTGTTAATGCCCTTACAACCCTTTATGAATCAGTATGGAGGAGGATACTATCCTGTCGGACAGGGACAGGGTGTAAACCAAGATCCTTCATGGCCTACAATTTCTCAAAATCAATCTTTCCTTACACCTTGGACTCAAATTCCATAATTCAGTACCGCCATAAGTCCAGTCACTGTGTGTCATACTGGCATTATATCACCAACCGTTGCTAGTCATGTTGGATATCGGTCAACAACCTCTGCGAGTCATGTTAAAGAACTGCAACCAACCGTTGCAAGTCATGTTGGGGGCACAAGTCAAGTCACTGCGTGTCATACTAACATTATATCACCAAATGCTGCTAGTTATGTTGGAGATTGGTCAACAACCTTTGTGAGTCATGTTGAATACCTGCAACCAGCCGCTCCAAGTCATGTTGGGGGCACAAGTCTAGTCACTGTGTGTCATACTAGCATTATATCACCAAACTCTACTAGTCATGTTGGAGATTGGTCAACAACCTCTGGGAGTCATGTTGAAGACCTTCAACCAGACACTGCAAGTCATGCTTGGGGCACATGTCTGGTCACTACTAGTCACACTGCACATCCATCACCAACCTTTGATAGTCATGTTGGGGATTCATCACCAACCTTTGCTAGTCATGTTGGGGATTCATCACCAACCTCTGATAGTCATGTTGGGGATTCATCACCAACCTCTGCTAGTCATGTTGGAGATTTTATACTAGCCTCTGCAAGCCATGTTGGGAGCATGTCATCAGCCACTACAAGTCATTTTGGGGGCATTCATATGATTGAGAAGCCTAGACGTCTCAAACGTAAGCCTAGATTCATTTGTAGGACTTGTGAAGGAATTCACCTTAATCGTTTGTGTCCTTTTACTATTGGGATACCAGAAGCTTGGGGCTCACCTAAGGGCCCTTTGGGTTCTGAGGCATCTATGGTTTCACAGCACTATGTTCCTTCTTTGGTTGATACAACAATCATTCTGATGCAATCTTCGGCTGACACCTCTTTTCCTTTAGGGGTTGATGCATCCTTTGACCTTGTTGTCTCACATCCTGTTCAACCTATGGTCATGTTGATGTAATCTTCGACCGACACCTCTCTTATGTTTGGGGGTGATGCATCTCTTGACCTTGTTTTCCTACATCTTGTTCAACCAATGGCCGCATCGATGCAATCTTCCACCGACAACACTCCTATTTTGGGGGGTGATGCACCTCTTGACGTTGTTGTCTCACATCCTTTTCAACCAATGGTTGAGTAATTTGTTGTACCGATGCAATATTTGATCAAACCCACTCTTCTCTTTGAGAGTGACAAGTCTAAGGAAGCGGTCGCACCAATGCAATTTTTGGTCGATCCCGATCTTCTGGTTCTACACCTTCTATGCCATGTCCTTAACATTTCTATTACATCACCTTCTGAACAAGAGAGAGTTATACTCTTCCTAATTTCTCTCCCTCCAAGTCTTGACGAGGTTCCCTTTGATTGGGATGGTCTTGTGGGGTATCCAATGCCTTTGCATATGTCTTTTCTAGGAAGAGACATTATCCTATATATCACGGAGACGATAACCTTCGTTATTACTTTGCCCTCCTCAAGTTGGAGAGATTTAGGTCTTCCCAGGCTTGTGTTGGTTCTTCGTAAGATACTGGAATTCCACAGAAGATCGGTCTGGGAGCCTTGGCTTCCCCCGTGGCTTGCCGCCTAGAATATTCCTAATGAGTCTTAGTTAAGATCTTTTCTGACTCGTTTAAAAATTGAAAATATTGTTGAGTGATTTGTCCCTTTCACATTCGTTAAAATTGGATTTGAAATATCATGAGTCTTAGTTAAGCTCTTTTCCGACTCACTATCAAAATTGGAAAAGATCGTAGAGTGAACTTTTCTTTTTCACACTCATAAATTGGATTTGAAAAGACGTCTATTTGGCACAAGTTTACCCCTTTTTCACACCAAGTAGACTAAAAGATACAAAAAAGGACATTTTTTGGTATTAAATTATGATTGCATCTCATGCCCTTGCTTGCAGTATTGTGCCTTTAGCCGGTTCTCGCTTTGCATTATAAACCATGGCCCAAGAAGTTTGCATCCTCAACCAAGTAGAGCCTTGTTTTTATCCTTCTCAATTTGAGACCCTATACCTTGGAGGGAACATCACCCCGAGTGTCCATATCTCGCATGCATTTCCTTGCATTGGGCATAGGTACATTCCATTGCAGGAACTAGTTTTTCTTACTTATGACACTCGTTCCCTCCTCAGTATCATAGCATTCACTTGTTATGAAAAAACAAAAAAGATGGGCAGGAAGGGAGTAATATATTGTAATTGGCAGCAGTCATGTCACCTTTGAACATGGAACAAAGTTATTGAGTCTTTATGTCATCATAATTTTGGGTTTAGCATGGCCTTAGGAAGCTGATCTCGTTACATAATTTTCTCTACCAACTGGTTAATCTTCCAGCCACTATAGAGAACATTATGGATGTCTCCTGCATCTAATCATCAAATCATTAAGTCTATGCTGCTAGAGTCCACCGTATGTCTCATGCTCTTGTTCAAAGGAAGTCTATCAACCTGTGTCGGCCACTCCTCAGAAATATTGACTTCGCATGTTGGCCATACCCTCAGTTTGTCTCATAATCACTTGATACTTTGGTCTTATGATGCACGCTGGCCCTACTTTCATTATTGGTAGGTCACCTTGAACCCAACAATCGACATTTCATCATGGGTTGTTGATTGGGTGGTTTCCCTTGTGATTGATGGCAATACATCTATTCAAACTTTGGGATTTGTGCAGTGTCTTGGATGCCATTAGTCTTATTGGTGGTTTCCTCACCTTTGTCTGCAGTTTTCATCACTAGCTGTTATTCAGAGGGTATTTTTTGTGTACCACTTGCATTTGGCACACGTGAAAGACGCATAGGGTCGTTTGTTCATGAACATGTTCTTCATCCACCAAATCATGAAGCTCCTTCTTTTCTCCTCATGCTGACTGATGAGAGATGCCTTAATGCTCTCCTTTCAGCGGGTATTTTTCCATCGACTTCAAATCATGTATTCTGGATACAAGACTTAGAGTGTTTTTAGTATCTTGAGGTTTGCAGTCATTAGTGGCAAGCTCTATCACCATTGACAGATGAGAATACGTCAATGTCTCCTAATCAATGGATCTCTCAAATGTTCGACACCAACTCCTTTATTCACATTTGTAGAGATGTACTCGGTGCCTTGATACCTACTTTCATCATCGATAGGTTGTCTCACGTTTGTTAATGGTATACCTCAATGACCGATAATCAAACGATGTCTCATCGTCTTCGACCTCAACTCATTTATTCACATGATGTAGACTTCCACCATTGGCAGATTGTATTGAAGACTTGAAGACATCACTTTGAAGACACAGCTTTCTTGAGTTGTTGCTTCCATTTCATTGAGCTAGTACCTATTTGACTTCAGCAATAATGGGAGATTGGATTGTACTCCTTGGTATACAAATATCTTCAGATTGATTTTGAGACTGGTTTCACTGAGCCTTGTTCATGACTATGACAACTATTGGCATGTAACCACATTTATATTTGCCTACTCATGGCCATGAACACTTGTTGGTATATTTTCCACATGGATCTGCATTTTGTTTTTGGCAAACATGCATGCAAATTCAGTACATAATGTAATGAGCAATTGAGTTCATCCAACTGGTTCTCTACCACTCCACTTTTGGGTTATTTATAATGTATTTCAACCATCGCAAATACTCCTCTGATCTCACACATTAGGGGGCATCTGTTATAGCAATATTTTCCTCACCATTGCTATCTTGCATAGAGGGCCTTTTTCCATTTCCCTATGCAGACTTATCAAACCCCTTTTTGATAAATCCAGACCCAAAAATATATATTTTTCCACATATACACTCCCTAACGGATTTGCAAGATGCGTATACGCTTGATGCTCCACTACAGCTCGTGTATATTGGGATTTGTGCCATAAAATACAAAATGAGGCCAGGTTTCCATGTCATGACAAAAGATCTTTGATCTTTGGCCTTCCATATACTGGAAACATTTCGACTCAGCCCTTCAGTTGCATTATGGAGGCTATAAGATCACAATTTCGAGATATGGAAAAAGGGAGAGAAAGCATTCAACTTTGAGAGAAAAGTTAATCTGGAGAAATTACTTCATATCGAGTCTGCATCCCTTTATCCCTCAAGTTTGAACACAATGTTCATCCCCCAAGCTCTTCCTTTATTTTCAAGAGGATATATTTATCTCTTTGCTACAAGCTTGTCTTTGGTGGAGGATTGAAGTGGTGGAGACCCAATTGGAAGGAACTTGGTTTCTTGGTTTCGAACCATGCTGACACGGAAGTCTGTAATGTTGATACTTCTGTTGATCAATTATTAATAGAAATACTCATTTTCTGTGCTATCGATATCTTGCAAATATATGATTATTATTCATGGGAATGTTTGTAATGTTTATTAATGGATTGTGTTATCTGATGTGCTAACTCATTTTATATACTATCACTATATACTTGCATCGCTTTTTTGTTGAGAACTTCTTGCAGGTGTAAATATTTGGGTCAAAGTGCTCAACGCTGGAACGACATCAAACAATTGGATAAAGGTAGGATTCTTCCTCATATTTCACATTAGTTTATATAGAACATGTTGGAATTGAGTTGATTTCTATAGTCATACCTATCTGTTGTGGTTTACCCTTGGCCATAGAGAGTTTTTCCCTTGTAACACTAACGGGAAATCCCAATAAGGTGGGGAAAACTTCCTCTACACCATATACAATTTGGAATGGTGATGTGGATATGTAATTTTTGTTACTAATTCTTTCAACCCATAGCACATAGATAATACTCTTGTGTCAAGCCTTCTTGGTGTCCTACAGGAGCCTTTTAATAATCATGGTTAAGCTTTTATTTTATGATTCCTCCAAACCATTACCTTATGGGTAGTAAGTTGTAGAGTGTCCTAGGGTTATGTTGTAATCATTACAAAACTTCTCCATCTTCTTGAACATGAATTTTGTTGCATTATCCGTGATGATCTTGATAGGGCACCCTAACCTAGACAAGATATTGGTTTCTAAAAACTGAGTGATAACCATGTCGGTAGCTTGCCTTATGGGGACCTCTTTGATCCATTTGGTGAAGTAGTATGTAGCTGTTAGTATCCACCTATGTTGTGTCAAGGATGGAATATGGATCTCTCCTATAAAGTCCAGAACCCATTGCATGAATGGTGCTTCGATAGAGATGGGTTTCAATGAGAAAGGTTCCAACTTTCTCTTTCTGTCAAATATCTGGCTTTCATGGAAACTGGAGACTCCCTTGTATACATCTACAAAAATATTTGGCCAATAATAGCTCTTCCTTGATATTTTATGCGCGGTGGTATTCCAGTAATGGTGCCCCCCGCAGTCTCCTTTGTGGAACTCCTTGACGGCTTGTTCTGTGTCTTCTTCTAGCAAACAAATTAGCAAGATCCCTCTTGGATCTTTCTAATACAAAGAGTTATATAAGATGAAAAAATTAGCAACCTTCAACTTCAAAAACCTAGCCTTGGTTTTGGTTAACCCTATAGGGGCTTGCAAATTCCTCAACACGTAAATGATGTCAGTGTACCAAGATGAATCAATGAATTTATGAGATACCCGCGGGACTACTTCTTCTTGAGGTTGCTCTGATATATCATCAATAAATTTTATCCCCAACACATCACAGTTCGACTGCACCATCAAATTTTCAAGCACCCGACCCTTAATCATATTTGTAGGCTTGATTTAGAGGTTGTATTCTAGCATGACTTTGATCCATTTACCTCTTCTCCCCTTGGGGTTAGGCTGATTCAGGATATCCTTGAAGGAATTACTAGGAACATAAGCAACGACACGGGAATGCAATATATAAGTCTTGAATTCCTTAAGGGATTTCACTAAGGTGTATACTTGTTTTTCCATGATATCGTACCTTATTGGGGAATCTCTGAGTATCCTGCTAAAATAGGCTATAGGATTTTCAAAATTATTCTCGTCCTTCTGTAACAGTATGCCAACAATGGTGTGCTCCGAGGCGAAGGAGAATAAGATAAAATCCTTTGTGAAATCTAGGATGGCTAATATGGGAGCTTTGGTTAGTGCCACCTTTATGTCTTCAAATGATTTCCTGGCATCTGGGGTCCATTTTATCTCATTACCCTTTTTGAGCATACTCGTGATGTGCTTTATAATTTCAGCTAGATTCAGAATCAACCTCCTCAGAAAATTCACCTTTCCCAAGAAAGACTGTACCTCTTTCTTTCTCTGAGGAGTGGTTATCTTCAGAATCCCTTCCACCCTACTGGGGTCTATTTTTATGCCTTCCTTTGAGATGACGTGCCCCAACAGTTTTCCTTCTTGCATCCCAAAATTTGATTTTTTCGGGTTTAACAATATACCAAACTTTCTTCATTTCTTGAAGAACTTGTTTAGATGCTCAAGATGTTGTTCTTCAGAGTTAGAAAATATTGTGGTGTCGCCCAAGTAGATCACGATAAACTTTTCTTCATCCTTAGCAAATGCTATATCCATAGCCCTCTAGAAATTATCCCCAACGTTCTTAATACCGAATGGCATCTTTGCATACATGAACGTACCCCATGGTGTCATAAAGGTTGTCTTTTCCTGGTCATATGGGTGTACCATGATATGATTGTAATCGGAAAAATCATCCAGCATTTACATTTTCTAGGATCTGACTACCTTCTACAGGATGTAGTCCATCTTAGGCAGTGGGTAGTTGTCTTTGAGAGATACTCTGTTCAGGTTCTGAAAATCTACGCATAACCTTATTTCTCCTCTCTTCTTCCTTACAGGCACAAGGTTGGCCACCCATTTTGAAAATCTCAAAGAAATAATAATTTTGGCATCAAATAGTTTCTTTACCTCCTTTTCGATCAATGACAGCAGTAGGGGATTGATCCATATTATCTTTTTCTTGAAAGGCTTTTGATCCTCTTTGATGGGAATAACATATTGAATCACTCTAGTGTCATAGACTTTCAATTCATCATAACTCCATGCAAAAACTCCAGGGAAATCCTTCATGAGGTTGATGTATCTCTTCTTGATTTCCTTACTGAGTGTCTTTGATGATTTGATTATCTTTGGATTCTCTCAAGTCCCGATGTTGCAATCCTATAAATCCTCATCATTCGCAGTGATCCTGGGATTCCTAGCTACATCATTTTCATCAAACAACTTTTCCAATGGAACTAATCCTTTGGGGATGATGTTGTTCTTTAGCTGCACTATATCCCTTCCAGCTATCTAGTTTTGAAAGGGGTCATCATTGTTGCGCACACCTGCGTCTTCATCTTCTTCACAACAACACTCATCATTGATGTTTACATTAGCGAACTCGTCGCTCATTTGGAGGAACCTCTGCACCTGTTTTTCATCTTCAAACACCTACCAATACTTGACATCATAGGGTACCACGAGCCTATATTGGAATTCAATCTCATACCTCTTGTTGGGAAAAAATGGAATTTTAAAAACTGAAGCTGAGGTGGCCAGGGCATTCACAATTTGATTCTTCCACCTGGGGATCACTGAAAAATTATACTCCGAGAACTCTTTGAGGAGGTCCAACACTATATTCCTATATGCTCTTAGTCTGGGGTGGTTGCACTAGTATATACTGTTGTTGGGTATTCTACCCTACGGACTAATAAGCTAGGGCTCTAAGCTTATACGCAGATCATGACCCTCAAGACTTAACTTTTAACCTTCTACCCGAATCTGAAACCCCTTTCTTCACATGCATACAAGAGAAGAATAA
>ML780478.1:70012-81698 GCA_009831015.1 Picea engelmannii
GATTTTTTGCTTTGTTAGGTACCCGCGGGCTGTTTTGGGTTAGCCTGCGGATACCCGCATGCAGTATAAGGACAGCAAGCGGATGCCCGCGCCCAGTGAGAAGTTAGGGCGCGGGTTACTTGTTTTAAGTGGTTTTTTGAGGATTTGCTCAGCATGGATTTGGCTAGGAAGAGGCATGAGTTGGCCTGATGCCAAGTAAACCTGTATAGTGCATTTTAGGGTTATAACATATACCCTTCACTTGATTTATGATGATCTCAGAGTCTTCATGCACCGCTATCCTCTCAGCGCTTAATTCTTTCAAAGTTCTTAGACCAAAAATTAGTTCCTCATACTCGGCCTTGTTATTTGTACATGCAAAGGCAAGCTTGTAAGAGCAGAGTTGTGTGCCCACTTTGGGAGGGTTGATCCATACACCATCTCCAAATCCCTCCTTGTTGACAGCCCCGTCAAGGATCATATTCTACATTTCATTTTCCATGCAGTTTCTTTGATCTATGCACTCCTCTAATCGATGCTCGGATTTATCCTCGACAATCATGACATTTGTTGACTCCTCCCTTTCAAAACTTAAGTCATTGTAAAAAATAGAGGAGTTGATCTCAGTGTCGAAAAAGTAGATAGGATGATTGTTCGGCTAGGTCTTTATACTCACCATGTACTTGAGTATCACCTCTCTGTATAGTCTTCTTTCTTGACCGAAAACAAGGATAGTGGCATAAGACATGTCCATATGTAGGGTTCCCTTTAATTTCACAGCCCACGATATGAATAATAACATGCCAAATTTTGGGGGGATGTCGACCACTACCACGTCCATGACCAGATTCTTCGATGTAATTTGAGATAACGACACAACCAAATATTTAATCAAGCCCAAAAATTTCACCTTTCTTGAGTCGAAAGAGAAAATATCCTTATAAGGTCTAGTGACGTCCAAACCTAACTCGTCCATGACCACCTTTGACATGATATTATGTGATGCACTTGAATCCATCATGGCTTTATGAAAATTCATGTCATGAATTTTGAGACTGACATAGAAAGGAGGGACGTCCTCAGTATCACCAGTTTCTTCTATGCGCAGACCAAATAGGATGGTCGGGTGGTTGTCTTGGATGTTCAGGGTGTTAGGAGTTTCCTCCATCTTTAGAATCTTAATAATCTGGTTCCTATATTCTCCCTTCTTGATTTTCTCATTAAAAGGAACAAATATTTTTATTTTGACCATTTTTTTCTCAAAATTAAAAGAGGGAGGAGCTTTGTCTACCTCTTTGGTGCTCGTTTCCTTACTCACTTCAGGCGTCGTCTTTAGGGATTCTTCCTTTGATTTTCCTTTCTCCACCTGAGGCTCCTTTATGGGATTTGTTGGCTGAGGCTCTATGTATGTCTTCCTGCTTCTGAGGTTGTATTGATTTTTAAATTGCATGATTTCGTTGTGATATCCCTTATTGAACTCCTCCATTTCCGAAGACAACACATCCTCAACCTCCAACATAATACCATCATTTTCTCCCATGAATTGATCATGTTCTCCCTTTGTTAGGAATATGCATGTATTTGTGTCATCGCATCAATGCATCTGGTCTTGAGTCATCTGATCAAAGTCTTTATTTACATAGTTGTTTTGGAAAGTAGGTCTTCTATTTTGATCACCTTGCTCTCTTTGGTCCCTCTGTCTAATATGCGGGACTAGAACCCTTCTAAAGTTTTGATTTATGGACTAGAAATCGTTTTTCTCTCTGGTGATGGAATTGTTCTCCAAGGACATCATTTGCATAAGCTTATCCATATTCTTCATAATCAAGTCGAACCTTTTGTCAAACGATCGAGACATAGAGGGTTGCACATCCCCTTGGGGCTTCTTCCCATCTTTGTCAAAGTTTTTCTTGATTTTTCCCAACACCATCAGATTCACTTTGAATTCAATCATGTCGCTCATCATAGCATCTAAAGTGGTAGACCTTCTTTATCTTAACAATAAGGAGAAATCGATGTCAAAGGAATCAGTGTATCGAAGCTGCGTAGCTCCGGAAGGTGGTTTGACTTCTGCGGGGATCGAGTTGTAGACCTTCACGAATCTAGATGAAAAATCTTGCACGGTTTCCTCTGGTGATATTTTTATATTTTTATACTAGGTTAGTACTTGCAAAGGATTCTTTTTGTCTCCACATATGGCGATAAAAGATGTTTCAATTGCTATGAAATCAGGGATGCTCACTCCTTGAAGGGCCTTAAATCACTTCCTGAACTCCCCTAAAAGACTCTACGTGAGCAATCTCATTTTCGTGTCTTCATGATCTAATTCCTCTAGGTCAACAAAATCATTGAACCGGTCCAAGTGATTTTGAGCAGAGGTGTTTCCTTCGACATCGTATATCTTGATCGTCTGATTATAGTTATGGGGAAAATTATGTAGTTGGGATGGTAGGGAAAGAGGGGATAATCTGGCAGCCATAACTCTTGGATGGTTTTGAAATGGCTGGATGGTCTGAGTGGGGATTACAACAACTCACAGGATTTTTTTTGGTATCAAATATTGAAACCTCTTCCCGTTGAAAACTCTCTCATCCAAGTAGGTTTCTGATTTAGAACTGAACATGGTTTTCTTGAATAGTGTATCGAAATCAAGGTCATCGATGCTTTGTACACCGTCCTTGGATAAGTATAGGTTTCTATCTAGGTAGTAGAATAGGTTTGGCCCCTGTTCCTTTTCCCTGTGAAAAATCTTTTCAATATTAGACACGAGTGCTACAGGGTCCAGATCAGGATTGGCTCTGGTATAAACGGTATTTGGAGCTAGGATTTTTGACTTGTACTACTCTATGCTAATGGTCTCATTTATTAGAGTTGCTAGGGTAAAGGTTTCAACCAATATAGATGTTCAACCCTGTTACCCTCAGGGGTCAAAACTACATCTTTAGTCATTCTCCCAGGGAAAGTTTTATTCAATTTTGTCCCCAGTAGCAGAACCAAAATATTAGCACTCTGTAAAAAAATTTGGCTGAGGAAACAAATTACAGAGGTAACCTACATACCAACTTTAAGACTGGAAACTAGCCTTCCTGACCTAGAGGGGGCTCTCTCTGAGACTTATTCTCTAGCAGGTAATGGCTTTGAATTATTTTCTAGGTTTGTTGCATTTGTTAAATGTTTCTAGACATGCTGGCAAGGAAATACAAACCTCGGGCTATGGAGTCGAATTCCAGAAAAGTGAGAGAAATAAATGACTTGGTAAATGAAAGTTTGAGGGGACAAAGGCTAAGAAGAAAATGGTCTTTCAGTTCAAATGTCATTGTGTGGGGCAAAAGAAAGAGTACATAAAGAAAATTGAGAGCACCATTGAAGATGAATTCTAAGCTACTTGGAAGAAAACACGAGATTCTAAATGGACAAGTCTAGAGCATCATGTGATGAATTCAAGACTTATTTAAACGTTTTAATTTAAACAGAGTAAAGACATGAAATATATAGAAACATGAAGTACATACATAGAAGATATCAAAATACATCAGACCACCACCATTAGAATCTTTTCATCAAATCCTTAGGACTTCTGCATTATATTTCAATCGGTTTCGAAAATTACATTCAATAGTCTACTGTCTACACTACTTTGCAAAACAACCTAACTTACATTGAAAAGAAGAAATATATAGAAAAATATGTGCCCCTTGGGCTGCCATGCCCCCAACCACTACTCTTAGAATGTCGGCTCTGGTTATTCTCTGCTAGATTATCTTTCGAATGGCATTTATTAAGAATAGAAAATCAATTGTACCAAATCATGTCATAACCGACGTTTCTACCATGATCGTTCATTCATCGGCAAGATTCCATCAACAAGAAGTGATGCGTTGGAGTTTTCTCCTTTGGAAGGTCACCTGAAGGATCGAGCACTTTGTTAGACTTCTGCCACCCATCGTAACGTGATTTGATCGATGTCACGCGACCATTGGCTATGGTACGCATTTGGCGGGTGATTGTGGATTATCACTTATGTTTTTTAAGTGAGGACGATGGTTAGGGGACCACGCATCATTTTCAAAATTGTTGTGGATTCCACTTATAGTTGTCCTTCTCGACAGGTGGGATTTTCAGTCTCTACGTGACATATATCCACCGTGCAGATCAGGGATGATTTTAAGGATGGAAATTTATTTTAAAATGTAGAAACCTTGGTGAAACTTACTTATCCTTCCTATGCCAACTATAAATGTTTGGCAATTTTTTGTAAAAATATTCAAATTTCTTAGGATTTTATATAGTTTTTATAAAATTTTGGCAATTTTTAAGGTAAAATAATTTTATCCTATAGAATTTGGGCGAATCATTTTTAAAATAGCGAATCTTGTTTTTGGAAAAACCATGGAAAATTAGCCCCTAAAATAATCCATGGTGCGGATACCCATCAGGTTCCTTGCTTCCCAGCAGGAGGCAAGACATGGGGAGGGATGCATTACATGCCACGTTCATAAAGACAAAAACGGGTTCGGGTCACTTATACTTCTTGCCTTATTCACATTCTTGATATCCTAAGCATTTTTTTGAGGGACCAATTTCACCTCTTAAGATTATTTACCTGTCTTCGCAAGAACTCGTTCCATTTTAGCTTTGTTTGAGCACTGGCTAGAGCTACCTGGACATCTTCCATGGCCAGTCCACATCCCCTGAAATGATCCACAATTTTCTCTTGTGACTTTCTTTGTTCCTCGTGAAGATGGATGATCATGTCTTGTGCTTCTCTAAGTTGTCTCTTGAGCCAATTCACATTCTCATCTCGGCTCTGCGACGCTGATGTATTGACCATCCTTTCCACTAACTACTTTCTCAATTCCCTGTTCTCTGGGTATAATTCTGCGATAGAAAGCTACGATTTCTTTAGTTGTTTTGATGACTCCCGACCATCCATGATTTCAGTGCCCAGGATCCTCTGTCTATCACAGATTCCTCGGTTTGAACCTTCGACAGGCTCTAGCTGAACAACACACATCAATAACCTTTCAATGACAGATTGGGAGTGCGGTTTGTTTGGAGCTTGGACCTCCCCGGGATCCTTGTCTTTCCTTGGTCCGCCTCTTTTCTGGGGTACTGGATGTTGGGGTGATGAGCCTTCCACTGTCTTTCCTTTTCCTACATCCCTTTCTATTTCTGCCTTCGCACTATGAGATATTGTTTCTCCCATGGGAAAGGAGGGATCTCCTTTTGGTTCCTTGGGTATGTTGGCTGAAAATAGAAATGCGTCCCAACCCTTTCCCAGTCGCCTTAATTCCTAAATTATCAACAATTTGATTAGTGAGACATGGGATAAGTTCTTCCTCGGTTGGATTGCTTCGGCATGGACATTGTCTGCCATTTATCCTAGTCTTTGGTGCAAGAAGAAGGGTAAGTTCAAAGGCCTCTTTCCTTTGAAATGCATCAACAACCTGATGTGATGAGGGTATATTCTTTCAAACCTTCTTTCACAGGTGAAATAATTTCTAATCACCTTCAGGAGTTTCTAAAAAGGATCCCGTAGATACCAACTTGAAACGCCTGTCCTGATTTTTTTGTTTAGGAAGTTTGGTTTGATAAATTATTCATAGTATAGAATGTCCAAAGGCATTCCCCTAGACCACCTTTCATCAAGCGGAGGGATATCCTTCGTAGCTGACAGATTTTCCCCCGTCACTTAGAATGTGATTCCTACAATAATCGCGCAGAACCCATTAAATCTAAGCGTGAACAGTTCCGCCAGTTTCACATTGTATCCTTGTATTTTCATGCAATAGTGTAGGCATCCAAATTGTTTGAAATATTCCCTGACATTTGGATCTTCATCGATCAACACCAATTATTGAGGCTCGAGCCTCATAGTTCTGCCCCCTCATGCCCCCATCTTTATGTTTTGGTATGTGGTCATGGTGCAATGCATGTTTTTTCTACGCACAACAAATGAATAATGATATTTCCTAGCCTAGACCCATCGGAGGGGTAGTGGTGGAACTTTGTACGATAAGTAGAAATGACTCTAGGGATTCACTGTGTGGCCCCCTGGGTGCCATGAAAACTCTCAGTGCAGTAACGGGTTGATGTTGTGACAATGACGACTGCAGGCTCATCGTTGTGGGGAAGCATGACGAAGAATTTGGGACATGACAAAAAACTTTGAGGATGAAAGGATAATCATGAGGGGACTCGTTTCCTGATAGGATATATTGTGGCCAACTCCGACGGGTTTAAAACCATGATTTAAGATGGGAAAAGCACAACAATATTGACTGACCAGGCCTATGACATAGCTGATGGAAATCGGTTTTCCCACAACGAGAAAACCCAAGCCTTGCAAGAAAATCACAGATGACTCGTAAACTAGGATGGTAAAACACGCAGGACAGATGGCCTTTATAAATGGATGGGTGAGGGATGGAATCATGACAGAGGACACCGAATCCATGGTGATAGGAAGTTTTGAAACATGTTGAATATTTGTACAACACAATCACGCGATGAGCACACTTCAGAGTGTGTAAAGTACAGATGATAAGAGTTGCAGAGTATACGTGATATGAGTGTCCTGATTTCTTATCTTTTCTGACTTCATAATGAGGTGATGATGGTCATTATATCTATTGACGTGACCCTTACTCTAACAACTTGCCTCGACCTTTGGCACGTAGAGTCCCTCTTTTTGACAAGACCTGACCTTTTGGGAAAAGACCTTTATGATTTACACGTATTTAATTATGAATCCCTTTCCCGATTCCACCATTTGTTGTTCAGTACCTGACCTCACATAATTTGACACATGGACCATGAATCATCTAGGACTGACTCTAACTAAAAAAAAAATTAAATTGACAACGCTAACACCCTTCATTCTTAGTAATTTCCCATCTTCATAACCTGTCATTATTGTTTTCAAGTTATCCTTCTTTGACTTGATATTGACCAAACCATCTTGCATGATGATTTGATATCCATATTGTGAGATTTTGATGAGGGATAGCAATTTTTTCTTAAAAATTGGTACATACCAAACATTTAAAATCCATTTTTCACCAATTCTAGGGAGAAATAATTTCACTGAACCTTTTCCTTGAGCTATATGAGTTGTATCATCAGCCAAATAGATGGGATTTAGTTGAAAATCTTGATACTTCAAAAAATAGTCTATGTGATAAGTCATATGTTGAGTAGCTCCTGTGTCCAATATCCAATCATTTTCAAATGAATCCCTCAGAATATTTTGGGAAATAACTAATGCTACATAATCTTCTTGTTGAACTGTCATAAAAACATATTCATGTTGATCATCCTAGTAATATTGATCCTCTGCACATTGAGATGATGGTTGATAATTTGAATTTGATGCCTGCTTAAACTTTGGCAACTGGCCATTTCTTGTTAGCTAATTTGATGCATAATGCCCCATCCTTAAACATCTCTTACAGCTCACTTGACTGAAATTCCTGCCTCTTCCTGAATGTGCATTATTATTGGGAGGATTAGTTTGAAAATTTTGTTGATTAAAATTGTTACGACCTCTACCTTGACCACGACCTCTGCCATGACCTCGATTAGAAGACTGATTCTGAAATTTCCAAAATTTTATTTACCTCTTCCTTTAGAATTTCCATCTTTAGTGAAAAGAAGATCTTCTCCTGATTGTTTTTGTTTTTCAAATTATTTACTATGTTGAGCCAATACTTCACTAAGTGAATCAAAGGTCATAGTTGATAAATTATTATTTATTTGATAAGTCTCAAGAAAATGATTATAATATTGAGGTAAGCCATTTATCACAATGGAGACCAAAAAACTAACTTCAAGTTTAGGAAAACCACACTTGATGATTTCCTTATGAATGTTCTTAATCCTTGAAATGTATTTGAATACATCACCATTATCCGCTAATATTTTTTAAGCAATTTTTTTTTAGATCAACTCTTTGAGATGCAGCATGAGTATCAAAAAGTTTCTTAAATTGATTCCATGTAGACCATGCATCTTTGGAATTCTCAATATGTGCAAACATGTGTTCAGTTACAGAAGAGTGAAATAAAGCAAGTGATTTTTCATTTTTTAATTGCCATTTTGCTAAAGAAGTAGCATCAGTTGGCTTAGTTGGAGAAGTATTACCATCACAAATATCACGCCATAAATCATTGTAAATCAAAGTGTTCTACATGTTCCAACTCCAAGATTTTTAATTCTTGGGTCCATCTAACTTATCTAATTCTGTGAGTAGATTGATTAATTTAGACATGATGGTAGATTTCCTTATTGCAAAATTTGATGCAGGAGCATCGTAAGCAGCCAAGCGAGCATGAAGGCAGAAGACAACTGGTTAAGCGCAACACACATTTTACACGTTTTGAATTTTTTTTGAAAAATTAAGAAGCGGATATTAATGTAATAGCTAGAAGCGTACTTGCATTTATATCTGGCTGTTGTAAACAGATCATGAGCAATTTGCTCTCATCTGTCAATGTACAAGGCATTTAAGCCTAGTTAATGAAAGTAGGTAGATTTGAATTATAGATTAGACAGTTTTAGAAGAGCAAGAGGGAAAACGGATATAGACACCCTCAACTTTGTATCATTAGATCATTAACACATTAGCATAGAACAGAAGAAGAGAGTTGTAGCAGAGAGTTGTAGAGAAGAACCCATGTACATAAGTAATTGAGTTAATATATGAAGCTTTGACTCAGATTTCATGGTGTTATGATGCTTACTGTTTAGATTTGTTGAATAGTATGCTTACAATTGTTTTATTCTCTCTGTTATGCATTTGTTATGATGCTATGTTGTGTGTGTATGATTTCATGTTGAATGATTGAAGTATGAGAGAATAAAGAGAATGAGTTTCAATTGTTTCTATTCCTGAGAGAAGTTCATGCAAGGAGTGCAGTGTAACGTCCGCAAGGTGTGCATTGACAAAGGTTTTGAGTTTCATCTCAGAAATCTCAAGAGGGATACTGTTATTCTCATTCTAGCAGAAGTGCAGGTGAAGCACAGAATCCGTGCAAGGTGTGCGTAGGCTAGTCGAAGCCTTAGAAGTTATAAACTAAGGTGAAGGGTGAGGACTGTTGTTGCAGAGAGTGCACAGAGTCGAGAGATCAAATACCCAGGAGTATTTGAAATATTTCCACAAGGAGTGCGTGTAGGGGTCCTTTTGGAGACTCGAGTTTGCAAGTAGAATATTAGGAGGGTTGGCACCTTTGAAGTGTTCAAAGGAAGGCAGAAAGCGAAATCATCGCATAGAAGTTAAGTCCCAGAGAAAGAACGCTGAGTCAATTTGGGCCATAGGTTCTTAAGGGAGTGAATCTAGAGGTCGAAACTCTCCATGGAGAACTCGCGAAGTTGCGAAGATCGTAGGATCTAGAGAAGCTGCAGGGGGGATAAGGGTTGGACGAACCCATCACGTTGGTTTCAAGATTCAAAGTCGATCGTTGATTGTGACCATTTAGCGTTAAGATAATTTTGGAATTTTGGGGTTTGTAAGTCCGGAGTGCAAGTCAAAACCCTTGGTCACTTGAACTTCTAAATCATGAAATCGATTATCGCGTGTGAAAGCGAAGAGTAGAACTTTTGGTGCTTCAGAATTTCAGAATTCGGTATTTTGGAGGTCTTGACGACAAGGGGTCGGGACATAGTCGATGAAAATATCGAATTCATGAGTTGTGACAGGACTTGGGTGTGAATTTCAAGATTTCGACACTTCAGGTGTTGGGAAGTAGAGGAGTTAGTGTTCTGGGATTGAGATTTTCGAACTCTTGGTACCTGGAAGCCTGAAATCACGTGGGCCATTGGATTGAAGGGAGGCTTATTAGCCGTTGATCCTATGGAAGGCGCTATTTCAGAGTTCGGGGTTTTGAAGGAGAAGAGGAATGCCTGTCAGGGTTTCGTTCAAGTCCCAAAAGCCAGGAAGCTAGAGTGGATAGGTGGCAAGAGTCTGTGTCAATGATAGAGGACAGCGGAGAAGGCAGGTAGCATGTTTTCATCAAAAGGAGGGGTCAATCCTCATTGACTATTTTGGGGTTTCAACGGTTGAATATTCGATAGTCTTGCAGTCAGATTCATGAAATCGCGAAGTATGAAACTCTAGATCGGTGAAAAGTCTCGATTGTAACCATTGGAGAGTCAGTCTTTGCTGAACGTAGAGGGGTTCAACATTTCGGCATTTTCGAAGACAGGAGGTCAGGATTCTTTTCTCCAGAATTATTGAAGTTGTGAAACGCAACATAGCCTTGGAGTAAGCAGCCAGGATTTCGACGAATCAACATTTTAGGTTTCGGCGGGTTGAAGGGCTGAGAAACTCGACAACAGGAATCGTGAAATCACAAAGCCCGAAGTCCCGATTTGGACGAAGGGCGCGATCATATTGTTGGTCAGGAGATTAGGGTTGATGCCTTGTGTTTTCATGTGGACATAACTCATAAGAACCTATGGAAAAACATCGTGGTGTGTGTATGGGATTCTCTAAAGGGAAACCAAAGAGTGAATTAGACTCAAGGGGTATATTTAGAATGATCTTGTGCGGATCTCGGCCCGAGGGTTTGGGGGTCTGCATCAAAATTGCAAGTTAATGATCACACCACCATACTGAATAATCCTCAAAAAACCAAAAGAGAGACATAAGGTACTAGAAAGAAAGAGAAATAAAGAGTACACAGTCCATGCAAAAAGAGAACTTTTAAGGGCTTGTCCTTGACCCTTTAAAAGTCCCGTTGAAATAAGAAGTTTGAAAGAGTATTCTTCTAAGCTTCAAGGTTACAATAAAAAAATTTGAAATTTGATCCTTTTACAAGACTTATATCCTTTTACAAATAACAAAATGTGCTCCCTTGGACTAAAGCCTTCAATACATAATTTTTTTCCTACACAAATTCCCCCTTGAAATCAAATCCTCTTATCATTTTTTATAAGTAAAACCATGAAAATATCATAAATATTTTCAAAAAATATTTATCACTCCAATCATAAAACAAACATTACATAAAGTAACACTTTATGTTAATGTTATAATGTTATAAATAATATGACATATAAAGTTCCAAATCTTATACTTTCACTCTAATTATGTTACTTAAAAGTGATTTCAAAAGGTTGTGTAGATTTTGTTTTATATGCATAATATCTTTTGTTTTGAATTTAGTTATAAAGGAAAAAACTCACATATCAAAGTGATTGAATGGAGAGCACATCCGTTGACCAAAGAATCAAATAGAATATCGTGGATAGCACGTGAATATTTGGATACAATATCAATGCGAACTTAAATCTCATTTTTGTTGCACATCAATCTTGGCAAGGCTCACCATTTGATCACGATTCGATTGCATTTATTCTTTCCTTATGATGAGAATGAGGAAATGATGGCATCAGCTTAAAAAAAAATTTAGAATCTACATCTCTAAGCTTCAAATTGTCAGATTTATAAATGGATCTGAAGCAAATTTTACAATATGATTTGATGCAGGAGCATCCGCAACATTCGAAATTCATCATACGAACCAGCGCGAGGAGGAAAAGAATTGAACAACTGGACAAGCCAACAAATCTTTTTTCTTTTGATTTCGAATCTCACCTTGGTATTCGTTGCGCCGCCGTTTACTAAAGGCATTCAAAGCCAGGCGCATTGTATTATGTTATAGATAGGAAGGCAGTAAATGCAATTAAGGTTGGTAGATAGAAAGTA
>ML780478.1:99399-124876 GCA_009831015.1 Picea engelmannii
TCCAGTTATCTAACTTTTCAGCGTTAACTTCTCCATTATAAAGTGGCAACTCAAATTTTATATCAAGCTTTAATGAAGGAATTTGCGAAGGAGTTTTACCATGCCCATTGGGAAGATGTTTCTAACTTGAAGAAGAAGAAGAATATGATGATGATGATGGAGGAGGAGAGGGTGGTGGAGAAGTACCATTCCCTCCATCTCTTCCTGGAGTCTTGTCACCACCGCCTCCCTTATGCATTGAAGGGTTAGAGCCTTCGCCCTATGACATCATGTTCCGTTCCATCATGACCTTCATCATATCTCTCAACCGTATGATAGTCTGCCTAAAGTCTTCTTCTTCATTCGGAACATGTTCATGGTCTTCTGCATGAGCCATACTTGGTGAATGTCTCTCTACAACTTGCGGTGAATGAAATTGCTTCCTCCTTGTCGGATAAGAACTTGGCTCCACAAGTTGACCTTCTCCTCTTATGAGTTTCAACCTTGTGAGCATCAGAAAAAAAACTTGCAAACAATCAAGTCTTCAAAACCAGTGCTCTGATACCAACTTGATCTAAAATTAAAGAAGACTTGAAAAACTTGAATAATTATTGCAAGTGAAATGTTATGTGTTTAAAGCAACATGATCAATTTGCAACAAATAAATTAAGGATTACTTATGCAAAATACACATAGACAGCAGCATAAACATTGAACATAAACACATGTGCACAACAATTGATAAAGGAGTTCACCCCTCTTATGGGCTACATCTCCTGGTCCAGCCTCCAATGGATCATTATTATTAATTGCTCAAAAGTGCTCAAAAACATGTCTTACAATGCTCAAACCGACAAACCGACTGCTCCAATGGCTTCCTAGCGTCCCAAAACCCCTGTCTGGGCTCTTTCGGCACCTGAAACGGTCGGAAAATGAGAAAGATAGGCCTCCTGGAAGTCTCCTTCTCCAAGCTTGTTGTCTCTGGTTCTACAATTCACACTCCTCCTTAGTGAACCTGGCTCACATGCTCTTTTAAGCGTAAAAACCCAGCATTGGGTGCAACCGCACCAACAGTGCAAACTGTAGGACGATTAAGGCGCCTCCAGCCCCTAACCGCCTCGACACCTGGGCATATGGCCATGTGACCTCGCGCGTTGGCAAATGGAGGTTAAACCCGTCATAACCGTGCAACTTCCGGTTTGGGGTCCCGCGCCAATATTTAACACATGGGTCTTGGTTTCAAACCCCATGGCAATCATTTAACACACAGTTTATACCATATATACAATGCAATGTATTGCAATACATTGCAATACAATGCAATGCAATGCATGCGCCAAACGGTCGGGCCAATACATATATGTTTGAGTCATATGTGATACAATGCGTCCACGGGTCGGGGCTAAGCCTCGGCCCGACCCCCCTTTCCTTTCAAACAAATATCAACTTTAAATATATGTGTTACAACATAGTTAACAAGGAACAAATGGCGGTACTTTGGCTAGCGGAGAGTTATGAAGTCGTTAGAGTTGGGGGAGGTCCGGGGGTCGAACCCCATGGACTCCCCATATAATTTTATATAACCAATGAACAAAATGAAGGGGACATGTGGCACCCATGTATTGGGCCATGTGTCCTCATATTACTCGCCATCAACTGGACACGTGTCACCATCCAATACGCCAACAACCAACCAATAACCAACTTCCACATCATCACCGTATGGCCTGTACGGTCCTGCCACGTCACCGTACGGACTGTACGGACAGGTACAGTCAGCATCCAAATTTTTTTCCTATTTGGCTTGGCAGACAGATCGCGATATCTCCTTCATACAGACTCCATTTGAGAAAGTAAATATACCGCCGGAATCAGGAAGATGAGATGGATGCAATGGCACTGTTTTCGTCGCATTCCGAGCACTTTGAAAATTGAGCAAAATTTGATCCCCTGATCAAAATGTCATCCAGTGCCTTCTTCTTACCACCAAACACCTGGGCCTAATTGGCATGATGATGGTTTTTAACAACATAGGTGATGAAAATAAAGAGCATGACCATGATCATGGGTATATTTTTGGGATTTCCATGCACTACATTAATCCAATAAAGTTCAAAGGAAACGAGGACGAGATTGGATATATAGAGTGGGTGTGTGGGTCATATTTGAGTTTGGAAACCCTCCCATATTGTCAATGTATGGATATTTAAATCCGACACTACCATGAGACCATAATTATATTTAAATTTGACACTACCATGACACCATAATGATGTCATCGATGCAAGCAATACTTAGCGACAATGATACAACACCATCTCAACATGCATATTTTTATGGCGTTTATTAAAAAATGAATGAAAATAATTATTTTTCATCACAACTGTGACACACATATATTGTATATACAATGTAGAACCTGAAAGAAAAATGAAAAAAGGTTGATGCAAACTTAAAACTTGTGTCACCCAATTTGTGTACTTTGAAAGAAGAAAAAGGTTTATGTTTTACATGATGAATTGATTATGGAAAAAGTGGGTGTGTGAGTCATATTTGAGTCCAAAAACCCTCCCATATCGTTAAGTCATGCAAATAGTCTATCCATATCAAATTTTAGTGCATATAGAAACAGTTTGAAAAAATTTCAACGTTGGCCCCATTCATAGGTCATTGTTTCCCATGTCTAGTCCTAATACAACGTCCTTTTGTTGTTCCTTTTAAAATTTGTTTGACACACAGGCTCCCTCATATAGTACTTCAAGGACATGTAATAACATCGATAAACAAGTACTAGTTGATAAATTTCAAAAACTTCATCAGTTATTTCTTGTCTTTGTTTTTTGCTCTCATCTAAGTACTTCTTTGCTACATAAATTAAAGACTATTAGTATGAAATCATTATTTAAATACGAAATGTCATCTAGTGCCTTCTTCTTTCCACCAAATGAATGAGCCTAATTGGAATGATGTTGGTTTTGAACAACATAGGCGATGAAAACAAAGAGCATGACCGTGACAATGGGTATATTGTTGGGAGTTCCATGCATGACATTAATCCGAGAAAGTTCAAACGAAACAAGGATGAGATCAGATATATAGAGTGGGTGTGTGAGTCATATTTGAGATTGGAAAGACACGTTCCCACATATAGTATTGCAAGGGAATGAAATAATTTTTATAAACATGAACTTGATAAATTGCACAAGTGCTTCATTAGTTATTTGTTGTCTTTGTTTTTTGCTCACATATAAGTACTTTTTTGCTACAATATTTAAGATATATTTTAATACGTAATCATTATTTAAATAAGAAATATCATCCAAATCCTTCTTCTTGCCACAAAACTCATGGGACAAAGTCCCATGTTTTCAAACAGTTTCAATGAAGATGTTATAGCAATGAAAAACATGTTCATCAAAACTTCCTTGATGCAATACTATGACAAAAATAATGGCATTTACGATCATGATGGTATAAAGATGAATGAGATTCTCTTTTTTTCAGGAATAATTTATACTGTATTGAACAAGTCCAACCACATGAATGTGTAAGCTCATATGGCCCCTCCCCTCCCCCTCACATCACTCTCAATTCCCCAATACCCAATCTATAAAATAGAAAATAATCGAAAGAAACATAGTAATATTCATGCATAGAAACTACCAAAACAAAATTAATGAAGGTAAATGAAATTATGTGTTTGCAAATGATATTTTTAGTTTACCATGTACTTTAGTATGGAGACTATTTTTAGGTTTCACATAATAATTAAACAACATGTAACATAGGATATAAAAAAGTCGCATAAAACTTAAAAGCATGTAATTAACCCATGACATAAGTAAATTATTTTAAGAGAATAATTCATACAAATTAAAATATATCATTGTGTACATGATCCAACTCAACATCTATATCATCCTTATTTTGTATCTTCTTCTTCATTGAACTCGACATATGTATCATCATCCAGTTTAGAAATGGTGTTGAAAGGATTGACGATATCATCATCATCACCAATGTCATTTTCGAGCATATTTCCATCGACATCATCATCAAGAACTGCATTGTCTCCTACGTCGGGTTCATCTTCTCTATATTATTTGTCTGTCGACCCATGATATTCTGACTCTTTCTAATCTGGCACATCATCTTATTCTTCAATATCATCTTCTTCCTGTACATGAGTATACTTAACTAGCCTTCCTCTTGGATCATATCTAACAACAAATAACCAATCCCTCTCACCTGGAACCTTTGAGTAAAAGAACTATTGACATTGGCTTGGAAAAACATAGTGATCATGTCCTCTTTAAAACATAATTTATTTAATCATCGTAAATCCATTGGCATGTTGAATAACAGTTCTTTCCTCATTTCATTCATGCATTTGTAACCTATACCATTTGACGTTGAACAGAACTAATTTGAAGGAATTAAATTCACACCCAAGTATATCAATCAAATACCCATATTATCTATTTTCATTTTCTTGGGGATGTCTTTCACTCCTAGAGGAAACATTAGTGACTTGGAATATTTCAGTTATCCCACTATCAAAAAATTTCCTGGTTTCATCCAACATTTTGATGCAAAATTTACGGCCATTGCACCACATAGCCTTATGGTGTTTCAACTGCAATATGTCATACATGTACAAGATGCATTGTCAATTAATAAACATATTTATATAACTTGGAAAGTATCTTAAAAATACACACATGTAGTCACATTAATATAATATAAATAATTGAATAAAATGGGTGAATATTTTTTCCTGTCCATCTTTCAAACCATATGCTAAATCAATTTCCCTCTACATAACATTGGCATCTTCGTTACGATGAGATTTTCTAACCAATTCATAAAGTTGTTTCTATGATAAACTATAATGCTCATGTTTACATCTTTCAATCCATGCATTCATCCAGTCAAGATTGTTTGCAATGTATAAATGTAGTGCATCCCAATCTTGAGCAACTGAATCAAAAAATCATAATTCACCAATATTAAATATTAGTTATAACCACAGTAAAGATTAATAATTGATGAAATAATAGATATTAATATATTAGTGAGTATGATCATATACACAAAAAATAAAAATTTATATGTATTCGTATAAATCTCCAAAAGTATTAATATATTGTTGAAATTACTAAGACAACTAAGAGGGGGGTGAATCAGTTGCTACTGTGATTAAACAATTATATGACTATTCAAACAATTTTTAATCTTCTCCAATTGACCATTAATATTATACAAGATATGAACAACATAAATAATGAACATCAATCACACATAAGGAATACACATAGACATATTTTCACGAGGAAACCCATAAAGGGAGAAAATTTCTTCTTCTTTGAATGATAGGCAGTCTTTTAAATTCTTTACATCATCTATCTTTGAGAACCAACTCAATGTGAGGCTAATACCTCTGTTTTACAAGCTCTAATTTGCTGAGAGAACCAACCCTCTTATTTCTCTAACACCCACTAGAAGGAAGCATCAACTCCATGAGTGTTCCAGCACCAACTGGACTTATACAAGCACTAACTTGCATACAAAAAACTCTGTGTTTTCCCTAGAACCACCCTGCCACCTTGTTTTCTAGCCACAACTAGATGGAAGATACAACTTCCAATATTCAAGCACCAACTTGAATACCATAGGACAACAGTCCTCCCTATCACCACCCTACCTCCCTAATTATAAATAAATGATTGATTAACCAACAATACAAATATATCAATTTTTACCACTTCTTCTCTATTCTGCAATTCTTCTCTGCTTCACTATTCTTCTTCTCTGTTCATAATTGACTTGACTTGCTGTCTGTTTCTATCTATTCTTTCTCTATTCCTCTCATGCTCTTTGGTATGTGTTCATTCTAGCCTCTTCACCTTTTATGTTCTGTTCAACTTATGTTTCTCATCTATGAGTTTGATCTCACACTGTGCATACTGTAATTTTCCTTTCTCCCAATTCAACTCATTTTTTCCAGAGAGAACAACCAACCTCACATAGTCACTGCATATCTCTTTTATGCTCTCCCACGGCTTCAGTCACACCTTGAATCTCCAAGGAAATGCCTAAGCAACTGAATCACCAAATGCCCAAGAAATGTGATTCAGTTCTGCTAAATGAATCATAACTAAACAATTAACCATGAGATGAAACAATATCCCTTCGATCAAATTCCCAATTAACCAGCACCATTGGATTACATCCGCAGGGTCTCACATTTATCCCATATGACCACTGGCTGTGAATGAATGCTAAACATAAAGTGATTTCACGATTTCACGTTTCGGGTGATCCAGCTACGAGTTGCCTTGATCTTCCCAACTCATGAAACTCTGAAATGAAGCCTAGATTTGCTAGCTCCTTCCCCAATCTTCTTCTAATGTGACCTCCAACTATGACCAGGGATCAAGAAAAAAAGTTCTTCATGATTTCGTGTATCATGATTTCCTGATGTCATTTTCCTTGAGACTCCCAACTCGTGAAACTCTGAAATACTCTAGTTCGATGACCCATGATCCTTGGTGATTTAACGGTCCATATCTCTTCTTCGAAAACTTGGAATTCGTTCTTCGTCGTGCCATATCAATGGTCCATGCTCTCCCTTTTGATCGACAACTGTGACTAAATCGTGATTTCGCATTTTGCGACTTCATGTCTCATCTCCTTGGACAATCAATGGTCTATATATCTCCTCGATCCAACGGCTCATATCATGTCACGAATTCGCATTTCGTGACTTTGGAGGTTAGATCACCTCCTTCCTTTGACCTTTCAGTCAGGGAAATGTTGATCTCTCGCCACATGTCCTTCTTGGATCGATAGTCTAGATCATTTCGCAACTTATTATTTCATGGATTTGGAGGTTGGCTCAGCCTTATCCTCTTCGTAGTTATATAGGATTCGAAAACTATTGGTCCTCGACGCTCAAATCCAATGTCTAATATTTTTTCTCCTCTTCTGCGTGCTCCTCCTGTCTGAATTTAGATCTGACAGCCATCAGAAATTTGGGATGGGTGATCCAACGATCATTATTGTTCCTCCCCTTGAGCTTACACTTCTATTCTTTCCATGCCATTATCATTGCGTTGTTGATCTTTCTATCATTGGAAAACCCGTATACCCTTGTCGTGCTTGGAAAACAAGTGTACGCTCGTCGTGTTGATATTGCCATTAATGACAATCAAACATACTATGCCTTCTATTTGTAAATATGCCAATAATATCCCCCTTTGGCATTGATGGCAACCTTTAAGAACCTGAAGAACTACACTTTTCTATCTGGACATCCAACCATACCATTGCAACATCCTTACCACACTTTTTCTCCCCCTTTGACATCAATTTCAAAGAAGAAACACGCTCCCCCTAAGTTGTTGTAGTACATCTCAAAGGTATCAGATATGCGACAAGCACATACTCCCCCTGTCAACTATATTCACCAGAAATATAACAGATATTCAATAAGTACTCCCCCTAACAAGGTGAACAGATTAGACAAAAGAATATATAACCCCCAACTTCTGACGAAGAAATAAAAAAGGTATCGTTGCTAACGGTTTAGTAAATATGCCATCTATTTGTTCCGTGGAAGGAATGTAATTTAGCTGAACAACTCTTTTTGTAACCTGCTCTCTGAGAAAATGATATTTGATTGGTATATGATTAGTCTTGGAATGAAGAACAGGATTCTTGGAGAAACTAATGGCACTGGTATTATCACAGTGAATTGGAATCAGATCAGTATGAGTTTGGACATCTCAAATTCTATTTGCATAGAGTTAGAAAACCACTCGACAGAAGAATCGTTAGTACATCCAAATATAATGTCATCTACATAAACTAAAACAACTAATATGTCATCACCTTCAGACTTAATGTATATATTGTTGTCAATAGAACCTTTCTTAACCCCTTTTTCTTGTAAAAATTTGTCCAATCTATAATACCAAGCTTGTGGTGCTTGTTTAAGTCCATATAAAGCCTTCTTCATCTTGCAGACATAGTTAGGATTATCTGTCAGTGAGAATCCTTCAGGTTGCTCCATATATACTTCTTCCTGTAGATCTCCATTAAGAAATGTTGACTTTGCATCCATCTAATATACTTTAAAGTTGTTATGACATGAATATGCAAGAAACATTATGATGGATTCCAATCTTGCCACTGTTGCAAAGGTTTCATCAAAGACTTGTCCTTCAACTTGTGCATACCCTTTACAGACTAATCTGGTTTTATTCCTAACAACTTGTCTTTTTTCATTCATTTTATTCTTGAACACCCATTTGGAGCCTATTACATTCTTATCTTCAGGTCTAGGAACAAGCTCCCAAGTGTTTTTCTTCTCAATCTGATCAAGTTCTTCATTCATAGCTCTAATCCAATCATCATGCTTGTTGGATTCATAAAAAAATTTAGGTTCAGTAATAGAAAGAAAAGCAACCTAAGATTGTTTTGAGTCTTTAATCAATTTCCTTCTTGTCTGAACTCCTTTGTTTATATCTCCAATTATCTGATTTTCAGGATAATATTTTCTAACAATTTTGAGAGGTGGTTTTTTTTGTTTCTGTTGATTTGTGTCATTCTGAGTATTTGTATCTTCATCTGATTTAGATTCATCTCTATCTGATCCTTAGACCTGTTCATATTCAACTTCATCTACATATTTTGTGCTTGGTTCAACACTACTTTCATTTCATATTGGGATTTCCTCATCAACTTTTATGTCGATACAATCAACCAACTTATGTAGGATCTTATTATAAAATTTGTATCCTTTATTGTTTGTAGCATAACCTAAGAATATACCTTCATCAGCCTTGTCTTCATATTTTCCAATATTTTCATCATTATTCTTGATATAACACTTACTCCCAAAGACTTTAAAATGCTTGATTGAAGTAGGTCTTCCAATCCATAGTTCATAAGGAGTCTAGTCACTGTGTGGCCTGATATGAGATTTGTTAAGAATATGAACAACTATATGAATTGCTTCCACCCAATATGTCTGAGAAATATTCCTTTCATTGATCATTGATCTTTCCATTTGTTGTATTGATCTATTTTGCCTCTCAACTACTCCATTTTGTTGTGGAGTCCTTGGAATTGTGTACTCTCTCTTGATCCCATGTTTACCACAAAACTCTTTGAAGTTCCATGAAATAAACTCTCATCCTCTATCAGACCTTATTGCCTTCAATATTTTTCCTATTTGATTCTCAGTTAGAGCCTTAAACACTTTGAATTTTTCAAATGATTCAGATTTTTCCTTAAAAAAAGCAACCCATGTTAGTCTAGAATAATCATCAATAATCAACATAAAATATTTTTCTTTTCATGTACCTTCTTTCCTTGATGGTTTACATAAATCCATATGTACTAACTGGAGAGGTTTTTCTGTTGAAGGAAAGTTTTTAGATTTGAACCGTGTCTGAGTAAGCTTTCCTATTTGGCAAGGTTTACAAACATAATCATATGGATTTGATATCTTTGGAAGATATTTTACTGCCCCACTATTTCTAATCTTGATTATATGATCAAAATTTAGTTTTTCAAGTCTCCTATGCCATAGCCAACTTTCATCATACTTTTTTAAGTGGCATTCTTCTTTTTCTTCTTTTAACACATAGACATTGTTTTATGTTCTTATGCCTTTTGCAATCAACTATCTTGAATTCACAAACTTTATTTTACAATATTTAGAAGTAAAAACAACTTCACATCCTCTATCACAAACTTGACTAACACTTAGTTGATTATGTTTCAGACTGTCTACAAACAACACATCTTTAGTTTTTCCTTTGCCATTACTCGGACTTACAATTCCTTTACCTTTTATTTTTCCTGGTGCATCATTTCCAAAATTTACATTCCCTAATTTGCTTTCACTTAGAGTTAGAAACTTACTTTTGTCTCCAGTCATATGTTAGGAACATCCACTGTCAATATACTAGGGAATATTTTGTCTTTGGGATGATAACACTAGTCTACCCTTGTCATATTCTTTCTTCTTCCAAACCTTGAAGTGTTCAACAGTGGGATTTTGACGTAGGCACGCTCCTCAGGGAACGTCCGCTCACATGATCTCCTCTTTTCACGGCCCAAAGAACTCCAATGTTCTTCTATTTCCCTATCAGGAAATCTGCACCCATAGAAATCTCGAGCGATCCCCTCTCTTTTCTTATCGGGGAATCAGACTTTGCGGTATTGCTTGTCGTGAGAGATGCTCCTGCATCATACTCCCTCGCTTGAAAATATTCATGGGCTCCTGTCCATGAGATCCTACACGGTATGTCCATGGAGCATCTCTCACGACAAGCGATACCGGGAAGTCCAATTCCTCGATAAGAAAAGAGAGGGGATCGCTCGAGAGTTTTGTGGGTGCGGATTTCCTGATAGGGAAATAGAAGAACATTTGAGTTCTTCGGGCCGTGAAAAGAGGAGATCCTATGAGAGGATGTTCCCTAAAGAGAGTGCCTATGTCAGATTTAAATCTGGCTTATAATTCCTTAAGTGACAATCTGTAGATTTATGTCCATAGTTATGGCAGACGTAACATTCTGGTTCACTAAATAACAGATCACAACAATTGTTATGCTCATAACTGTTGTTATGTTTCACCTGCGTCCTTTTCCCAACCATCACATGATCTATAGTCTTTGGTTGGTTTTTTCTTGGTTATCTCGATCTTTGTTGTGGCAGATAATTATTCCTTGAGTATCTTGATTAATCATATCTAAATCTTAAAGAACAAGTTATATATTTGTGACCAAAGTTAGAACAGAAAAAACAATATCCATAGAAAAATCTTTTGTACCTGGAAAAATATTGTCTTCTTTGAGCAGGTCGATTTCTTCCATGCTGATAATTTCTTTGATCTATAGATTCAGTTCTGGTACTTTTTCTTTCATTCCATCTTGGTGGTTGATTTTCTTTCTTTGTTTCTGCAGAGTGGTTGTTGTCAATGATTGTAGATTTGACAAAATTGATGGATTTTGTATTACTTGGATGATAACTACTTGATCCTTCTTCATAGCCCAAGCCATCTTTAAACTTTGGATTCCTTTGTTGATTTAGAATGGAGTTTAATCATTTTGATGCTTTAATACTTGACAATCTTTTGGTGATATAATGCCTTAAACTTCTCCATCTCTCTTCTGGTTTTTACTATCTCTTCTTCCAAGGCTTCACATCCCGCTTTCTTCTTTGATAACTATTGTTTCAAAATGTCCTCTATTTTCTTTGCCTCTTCTAATTCCACTTTTAGTAAGGCAAAGTCTTCATTATGTGTTTTACCAATCATTTCAAACTGCATCAACAATTGTTTTTGTTTTGTCTTATTAAATATGAGTCTGTCAATTTCTTCCAAAGCACTGATTAGTTCACCTTCCATATCCACCACAACTTCTTCATCATCCATGTCACCTCCTGTGTTTTTATCATCAAGATCTCCCATAGCCATAAGCATATAATCATTCACTTTGTCTTCACAGGATGAATCGTTATCTATGTCTTCTGAGGAGTCATCATTGTTTGCACACAAACTTTTCTGTTTACTATATTTCTTAAATTTGTATTTCTTTTCATCATCAGAGTTCTGGTCCTTTTGGTTGTTTTTCTTGTGAGGACACTTAGATGAAAAATTACCTATTTTACGACAGTTAAATCATTTGAAGGGAAGATTGCCTTGGTATTTGACTAATCCTTTCTTTAACCTTCTCACAAATGTTTCCTCAATATCATCTAGTTCTGAATCAATATTCTTGTCTTCTTTAAAAGATGCTTCTCTACTAATGGATTTATCTTTGATAATTCTCATTTCATTTGCAGTTAGAGTTCCTAGGAGTTGATCAATGGATAGATTTTTAAGATCATTTAGTTCTTCTATTGAATATACTTTTGGATTAAATTTATCAAGCAGAGATCTTAAAATCTTCTGAACTAAAAATTATTCTTCAATCTTCTCACCAAGACCCTTCATGGCATTCACAAGTTCTTCAACTCTTAAAAAATACTTGCTAATTGTTTCATCTTCATTCATCTTTAGTTGTTCAAATTTCAATCTATATGTTTGACGTTTGGAATCTTTTAGTTTCTCGTTTCCTTCATATTTGCTAATAAGTTTATCCCACATTGCTTTGGCATATTCAAGATGCATCACCTTTACAAACTCAACTTCAGTAAGTCCATTCAAGATAACATTCATTTCCTTTTCATTGAAACTAAATTCTAAATTATCATCTTTAGAAGATAGCACAACTGGATTTATATATCTAGTTTCTAATACATACCAAACATCACCACCTAAGGACATTATGTATGTTCTCATTCTAACCTTCTAGAAGGAAAAAATTGTTACATAAAACAGAGGAGGATTATTGGCTAAAGTCCCTTCATGACTTGTCATGTTTAAGCTTACAGATATATATTTAAATAAAAGGAACCTGCCCTGATACTAATTGTTGAAATTACTAAGAAAACTAAGAGGGGGGGGGGGTGAATCAATTGTTACTATGCTTAAACAATTATATGACTATTCAAACAATTTTTAATCTTCTCCAAGTGACCATCAATATTATACAATATATGAACAACATAAATAATGAACATCTGTCACACATAAGGAATACACAGAGACATATTTTCATGAGGAAACCCATAAAGGGAGAAAACCTCTTCTTCTTTGAATGATAGGCAATCTTTTAGATTTTGTACGTCATCTATCTTTGAGCACCAACTCAATGTGAGGCTACTACCTCTATTTTACAAGCTCCAAATTGCTGAGAGAACCAATCCTCTTATTTATATAGCACCCACTAGAAGGAAGCATCAACTCCTTGAGTGTTCCAGCACCAATTGGACTTATACAAGCACCAACTTGCATACAGAAAACTCTGTGTTTTCCCTAGCACCACTTTGCCACCCTATTTTCTAGCCACAACTATATGGAAGATACAACTTCTAATATTCAAGCACCAACTTGAATACCAGAGGAAAACAATCCTCCCTAGCACCAACCTACATCCCTGATTATAAATAAATAATTGATTAACCAACAATACAAATATATCAATTCTTACCACTTCTTCTTTGCTCTGCAATTATTCTTTGCTTCACTATTATTCTGCTTTGTTCATACTTGACTTGACGTGTTTTCTCTTTCTATTTATTCTTTCTTTGTTCCTCTCATGATCTTTGGTATGTGTTCATTCTTCTCTCTTCACCTTTTATGTTTTGTTCAGCTTATGTTTCTCATCTTTGAGTTTGATCTCACACTGTGCATACTGTAATTTTCCTTTCTCCCAGTTCAAATCATTTTTTCTAGTGAGAACAACCAACCTCACACAGTCACTGCATATCTCTTTTATGCTCTCCCATTGATTGAGTTACACCTCTAATCTCCAAGGAAACGAATCAGTAACTGAATCACCAAATATCCAAGAACTATGATTCGGTTCTGCTAACTGAATAGTAACTAACCAACTAATTGTGATATGAAACAATATTCCTTCGATCAAATTACCAATTAACTAGCACCATTGGATTACATCCGCAGGGTCTCTTGTTTATCCCATATGACCATTGGTTGTGATCGAATGCTAAACATAAAGTGATTTCAAAATTTCAGGTGATCCAGCTGCGAGTTGCCTCGATCTTCCCAACTCACGAAACTCTAAAATGGATCCTAGAATTGATAGCTCCTTCCCCAATCTTTCGTTGATGTGACCTTCAACTGTGACGAGGGATCAAGCAAAAAATTGCTTCATGATTTTGCATATCGTGATTTCCTGATGTGAGTTTCCTTGAGACTCCCAACTCATGAAACTCCGAAATACTCCATATCGATGGCCCATGATACTTGGTGATTTAACGGTCCATATCTCTTCTTCAAAAACTCGGACTTCATTATTTGTCATGCCAAATCAACGATCCACTCTCTTCCTTTGATCGACAGATGTGATCAAATCACAATTTCACGTTTCGCGACTTCGTGTCTCGTCTCCCTGGACCATCAATGGTCCAGATCTCTCCTCTATTCGATGGCTCAGATCATGTCATGACTTCATGTTTTGCAACTTTGGAGGTTAGAGAACCTCCTTCATTTGACCCTTCAGTTAGCGAAATGTTGATCTCTCGCCATGTGTCCTTATTGGATCGACAGTCCAGATCATTTCATGACTTCGTATTTCATGGAGTTGGACGATGGTTCATCCTTATCCTCTTCACAGTTATACAGGATCCGATGACTGTTGGTCCTCGACGCTCAGATCGAACATCTGATATTTGTTCTCCTCTTCTGCACGCTCCTCCTGTCTAAATTCATATCTGACGACCATCAGAAATTCAGGATGGGTAATCCAACTATCATTGTTTCTCCTCCTCCTGATCTTACACTTCTATTCTTTCCATGCCATTATCGTTGCGTTGTTGATCTTGCTATCATTGGAAAACAAGTATATGGTCGTCATGCTTGGAAAACAAGTATACGCTCATCGTGTTGATCTTTCCATTAATGGAAATCAAGCATACTCTGCCTTTTGTCTGTAAATATGCCAACATATATTACCTCTTAGTTTTTTCATTCTACCTTTCCACAATGGGTGTTCCTGATCTTCAATGTTTTTGATGGAGTTCACATCCCAAATGTGATCCACTGCATGCATAGTTGGCACTGCTAATTTAGGAAGATATTGACTAATATACACCATAGATTGATATACCATATATCCCCCCACCATATAACCCTCGAGATGTGCTCTTTGTATAACCAAATCCTTCAATGATTTCAAGTGCCTCTCCACCATCCATGTTGACCTTATGTGTATAGGTCCACACATTTCAATCTCCTAAAATTGGTGTATGAGGTAGTATTCTTGTGCATTGAAAAATGTTGGAGGTAGATACTTTTTCATTTCACATATTAGCTGAGAAATTTCTCTCTTCCAATACTTTATATCATCTTCATGGATTTCTTTCAATGACAATCATCTATAGATCATGAAAATAACATGTTTCAACATAACATAAGATATATTACATTACAAGTAAAACACATGTCATTAAGTACAACAACAAATTGAAAGAAAATTTTGCATATAAATCACAACTACTTACCTCATGTATTTGCCAATATCATATATAACTTGTTTGACGTTGTTTTCAAAGTTGTTTAGGAGAGATAGCGATAGAACATACTGTAAAAAAAAAAATGAATCATTATTTGTTTCGACCAAAGTAGAAAGAAAAATATTAAAATATGTATATGGCCAATATACAAATATGTATACCAAAATTATTACCTTAATAAAGGTATGCCAATCACGTGTTTTTAGCCCACCAAATTCACCTTTCTTCGTTATGATATTATTTATGTTTGAAGAAAAACTTGTGGGAAATTTAATTCTTTGAATGACCTTTTTTACATCATTGCTTTGTTTCTCTATTAATAACCATGGAAGGTTATTTCAGTTTCCATCACTATTTGATGGGATCACACTTCGCATTGCATGATTGGCTTCCTAAATGTCAATACAAATTTTTGACAATTTTTTCTTCATCCCTTCCACAATCTATGATTCACCATAACATTTATGTCACATTCTTCTCAATATGCATTGTATCAAACAAATGAGCTACTTTTATCTCCTCGTAGTAGGGAAACCTCATGAATTGAGTGGGATAACATTTCATTCCTCATGGAAGACCATTATTAATACCTTCATGATGGCATCCTTCATGAAGCATAGAAGAAATCACAACCATAATTATCAAATATAGTAAAATAAATTCAATAATTAAAATAAAAATTCAAAACATTACATATACGATACATAAATAAATTACGTACCTTGATGATTTCTATTATATTCCAACCTCCATAGGTGATTTTTCATTCTTCATGGTTTTGATCCAGTCTCTTCTTTCCCATTGAAAAGATGTTTTTCAGTAGTATGATACCTATGGTTCTTAGGGAGGAGGTGCCTATACTCATAAAACACCACCTTTCCTAAAATTTTTGAATGACGATACTTCATCTTAGGACCACAAACTGGACATGCAAATTTACCCTTTGTTTGAAGACCTGCAACAGATGGATGAATGTCAATTATGCGATGGGATTATTTAAAAAACATGCATGATATCTTTAAAAAATTATATAGTATTAAAGTGCAATAGAATGCTACATACCACAAAAATGTGTTAATTCTGGAGCATCATGAATTGTCCATACAAGTATTCCATGGAATTCAAATTTATTCTCCTCGATTGGTTTACAAATGTCATACAAAGTGATGTCGACCCATAACTTTAGTAGTTCATTAATAAGAGGATCGACATATAAATTCATATATTTAACTTGGTACTTACCTAATTGTTTTAAATTACACATAATTACTACCATGATATGTGTATATATATATATATATATATATATATATATAAGTAAATAAATAAACAAAATATATTATGAAAAAAACCAAACAAATGAAAATGTTACATTCAAAAAATTAATGTAAGCAAATACCTGGAACAATCATTGTCAACATTATGTACTCCATGTTTATTGAAATCCGAGGAATGGTATTGTTGATAAAAAAAATAGGCCACACTGAGTAAATAGACTTAATCTCTCTGAATGGATTAACATTGTCAGTTGCCAATGAAATCCTAACATTATGAGGTTCATCTTTGAAATCTTCCCATTTTTCCTCAATTTCCCTAAATGCATAAACATCTGCAGGCATTAAAAGAACACCATCTCCACTTTTTTTCCATGCATGGTAATCCATAAATTATGCTATGTTTTCACACATGAACAATCTCTACAAACGTGGAATTATGGGAATATGATGAAGAACCTTTCAAGGAACCTTTTTTGTTACTTGATCGATTCAATATCTATTGATAAGGCATTGCAGGAATTATGTTTTTGATGCATGTTGTCCATAATATATAATATGATCATTAGGAAATGCATCTATAGTTTGATACTCCATCCCAATGTCTTTCATAAAATCTCGATATGTGCAAGGTAAAATATTTGATGATGGTAACAAAAATTCACCTAACAATCTACAACATAACAAATAACTAGTTAATGTAAAGAATATTAATCGTAAATTTGCATTCTTATTTTACACATTAATTAACACTAGAAAAATAGAAAAATGTCAACATTTATGTATATGAGATTAAACATATTTCATACCTTAGGATCTGTGTCATACAAGTGCTCGAAAAATTATTCATAACCTTTAAGTTCACCAGCATCAATGTAGCAGAGAAAATATTTTCTCTTGAGAATTTATAAAGACGTTTATTTTCCTTTTTTAATAGAGGTTCATCATAAATACCATCAATGTCCCCATCCTCATCCGAATGAGAAAACAAATATTGGATCATTTGATTTGTCCCATCATCTTCTTCCATGGGATCCTCATTTGCTTCATGTTCCTCAACTTGTACAACATCATTTCTACTACTACTTGGTGTAGCATTTTGCAGAACGCTAGGGGGGGGAATCTAACTTTATAATTACAAACAATCATAAAAAATTAGTCTGTATAACAAATATTCAAACAATATATATATATATAATCAATATAAAAATAGATAATGAATATATAGGTAATTACCACGAGATGATATGCATTCAATCCCCCATCAATGTGCCCATATTTCCTACAATTGTTTTTAGTTGTTGCTATTAAAATTCTTATGAGACGTGTAAAACAACATCTTTTGCAAGGGAAATAACATCTATCGTCACCCTTTTCACCCTCTTTACTTGTTTCCCACCTCTAATATTTTCCACCATTCTTTCCCACAAAAATACCCTTTCTGAACCGTCATTGTTATAGAAATATTTTCGCAACATCTCTTCTTTGCTAAATATTTATATATATTTTTTTCGTTGCAATTTTGATGACCATTAACCAAGTCAATGTTGACTTTGTCAAATAGTTGGTGACTATTTGAACAGTGCAATGGTAATCTTTGTATCATCACGTTTGCAAAGATTATTCAATATATTTACTTGTGATTAAAGGCTTGTCATCGCAAGTGTGATGAATGTGGGATGGATTTAAAAAATGAGAAATTTTTGTTCTACATTTTTATTATCTACCACTAACGAGGAGCCTAAGTCATTCAGGGAGGTAGTCAACTCGACAAAGGGAAAACTATGGAAGGATGACATGGTCGAAGAAATGGAATCCTTGCACAAGAATGAGATGTGAAATTTGGTAGAGCTACCTAATGGAAGGAAACATGTTGGTAGCAAGTGGGTGTTCAAGAAAAATATAAACAAAATAGGTCAAGTCGAAGTAAATGTACATGGATTTGTTGACACTGACTAGGATGGAGATTTGGAACGACGAAGATCGACTAGTGTATATTTGTTCAAGATGGTTTTTGGGGGAGTCAAATGGATGAGTAAGTGACATGAGGTGATAGCATTGTCGAAAACAGAAGCTAAATACATGGAAGAAACTCACGGAAACAAAGAAGTGGCATGGCTTCATTGACTATGTTTAGGTATCATATTTGAGTATAGATCTATGAAGATAAATTGTTGCAGTAAAAGTGCACTATTCCTAGAAAAGGAACCAACTTACCATTACATAATGAAGTATATTAATGTACAATACCATTTCATAAGAGACATGGTGGAAAGGAAGAAGGTGTTGCAGAGAAGATAGACACTTTGGAAAACATAGCAGACACTTTGACCAAGTCTGTGAGTGTTGTGAATTTCTCTTGGTGCAGAGAGGAAATGGGTATTGCTACCCTAGTTCAGTGAATAGAACTTAAAGTTCTCTTGTACCAAAAAATAAGACAACAAGTGGGATAATGTTGGGTTGTTGTATTCTTTGCAGTGAAATAACAATCAATTGACTCGATAGTTGACATGGATTGATCAAGTAAATTTTCGACTGAACAGATAATTCAAGTCATTGGTTAATTCAAGGTTAAAATGATCAACAATAAAGTTGAAGATCAAATTGGTCGACTGAGAATTCTAAAGGTCAATTGACAGGAGGTTGAGTGGAATATGAATGGAGACCGACTAGAGTTCGATTGGGTAGTCGATTGGTAATAGACTGTAATAGAATCTTGATATTCATGGTATTGCAACAAATCATCTATGTGGATTTGTAACCATTTTTGGGATCCATGATTTAGGGTTTTGCATGTTGTAAAGCCTATAAATAAGGCACATTGTAATTTTAATAAGTTGATGTTAGCATTGATGTTGTTGGTCATTTAGATTCAAGTTGCACTGGTTGCAGGCTTTGTTTGTGTAAATCAAGAGAGTATAATGGTTATTGTGTCTTAGGTGTAGAACAAGGTTAGTCATGTAACTGATATTTATTCAATGAATGAATAAGACAACAAGAGTCTAGCAATATGTTAAAGGAATCTTGGTTTTCTCGGTTGGGTTTCCAGGGTAAAATCTCTATGTATTTTGCATTTATCATTTCTTTCTTGTTAAATGCCCATTCTCTTTCCTGCTTGGTTTAGTGTGGGTTTTAATTTCCTTACACATAGTTTCAATGAAATAATAGTATAGATATTCTTGTGCATTTATAAATTTCTTTGAATTTTTAACATGCTCAAGTGTTGAAAACATTATACAAGTTTCACTTCATCCCCTGTTAGTAAAAAAAAAATCATTAAAGTAATGATTATGATTGATATGAATTATACTTGTTTTATTTTGATAGAAAACACACATTAGTATAAGATTTTAATGCCTTGATGTAGGTTTGGAGAGTAAATTCTCCAAGACCATGAAAATTGAAACTAGGACTATTAAAGTGTGTAAAATCAATTAGCATCAAATGTGTTAGGTACCGGATCCATTATAATAGTAGAAAATAGAAATATTGCAGTGAATACCAGCAGAATAAAAGCATAGAACATAAATATAACAACGAAACAACAAAATATATGGAACCACAACACCAAAATAATACCTTTTATGGATAGGAAACTGTTGGATCATGTTGTCATTGATGTCAAAGGGTTGATGTCAAAGGATTGATATCAAAGGAAAAATGTCTTGTCATGGTTGATAAGAACTACAAATGGATGAACTCCAAAGTGGTCCCCTTATGGTGAAAGCCCTCATGAGAAGATGCTTTGTGGTTGATTTATCCTAGAAGTATGGTTAGATAACCCATGCTTAATTGTGAAATAATGAGATGAATATCATTGAATTTGTTAGTGAAACTATCCTAGATGGATAGTGCTTGTCATGCCATTTTCGGTGGTATGTGGAACATCACATAACTCCTCATGGTTTGAGAGTTATTTCCTTACGAAGTTGGTGGACCCTCATGTGTTGGATAGAAGCCCCAAAAGGTAAAATAAGTAAAAGTGCTTACAAAGAAGAAATTGTTTAAACAATAAAGTTAAATGACAAAGTCAAAGAGGGTTATTTAAATAATAAAGGTAATTCAGAACTTTCTAATTATGGAAAGTGGTTATAAGTGAGTTAACCCTAAAATAAGGACAAAGGGTTTAATGGACAAGTGGACATGTGAACAAAGTGTCTATGTGGACAAAGTTGGATAAAGGTAACCATGTGGACAAAATGGTTATGTGGATAAAATAGATATGTGGACAAAGTAGCCTAGTGGATGCTTCTAAGGAAGCTACTTGGAGAGTATAAATAAGAGGCAAGGGTCTCTTGTAAAGATATCTCTCTTGAGAATATATTTAAGATCTATTATAAGGAAGAGAGTGATTGCAAGTTCTTATGGACACATCAAAGTTTCCATAAATCTGAGATCTTGACAGCGATAGTTTCGGAAGTTTAGAAACCCTAGTTTCTTAAGGAGCACATGGGCTACATTGAGCCAGAGTGCATACATACATGGGCTATAGTGAGGCAGGGTGCCTACACACTTGGGATGAAGAATATCAAATCACGTACAATTGAAGAAATTCATGGAGACTTGAGTGTGAGCTAGTGCGAGGTTCCTGAAGGATGAAGCAAGTTCTAGATCTTCATTCTATGGGCTCAGATCTGCCATAGAAATTCTGGTATGGTTACATGATTTTATTGATGGATACTTTTTCTTATGGTATGGTGAATTCTTAAGGCATTCTTGGTATAGTTGTCATGATATGGTTTATTTTGGTTGATTGATAGAGTGAGAATCACTCTTATGTTTCAGTACTTATATGGTTGCCATAGTATATTGGTTGCTTATGCATGATTACATATCATTCATATTGTATGATTGAGGAGCATGAGTAAGTTGTTGGAGAGAATATATGTGTTGTGATTGGTTATGGTACATATTGGACAGTGAAAGATAGAAGTGGATGTGAATGAAGGTTGTAGAGGATTCGAGTTTTTCAAGAATAGAAAACCCTAATTATTCAGAGGACATATGAAGGCTACAGTACATATAGGCCATGTACATACGCGAGTTGTACTACTGGTAGGGAGAGTACATATGTGTGTTGCACTACTGACAGGTAGCGTACCTGTTGACAGATTGGTATCTGTTGAGGATTGAATCCTCTTCTCCATTGGTGTTGAGTTGTGTAAGTTGAGTATTGCATTATAGAGTTGGTGATCTTGTGGAGTTGTAATTCTATTCAGTTGTTGTTGATAAACCCAAGGATTGTAATCCATAATAAAAAGAAAACTGTACATACATCTTGTGTTCTTTGTGTTCTTTTTGGTGATGGATTATTGATGATATATGTTTTTTTTTATATATTCACATACAACTAGTTATAAATGACAATAATAAGTGATGAGTAAATGGTGATTGCTAACTAAGTAGTTTTGTGAAGGGAAGTTGAAAAAGAGCCCTACACTGATTCACCCACCCTCTCAGTGTGGTCGGTGTGTCCAACAATTGGTATAAGATAAGGCCTTCACTATAATCCTTAAAAAGCTTGGAGGAGATCCATGGACACACAAATGGACGATGAAGTTCCAATCCTTGATGAGGAAAATTATTCAACATGGAGAATATAAATGAAAGTGATTTTGAAGGAAAAAGGAGTAGGTGTTTGGAAAAAAACTATTGGTGGATTAGTTCCCTTGAATAACAAGTCAAAGTTTTCATCTCAAAAGGAAGAAAAGAAGAATGATGCATTGGCTCTCAATACTATTCTTAGTGGACTCTCAAGTTATATCAAAGAGAGAATGGGACAATGCACTTCCACCAAGGATCTATGGCTAAAGCTAGAGGAGAGATGCCAAAGAAAGAAGGAAGACACTAAAGACATATCCATCAATAACAATGAAGGTAAAGAGTCTCCACGATCCTTTGATTGAAATAACTCTAAATGTGATGATGTTGAATGTTTCTCTACATTTGAAGAAGAAGATCTAGAAATGGTTTGTGAAGAATGAAATGATAATTATTCCATGGAAGAAGTAGAAGAAGAAATTTCAAAGCTTAAAAAGAAAGTTAATTGGGGTCTATATGAATACAACTATGACCATATTTATATATACTGTAGCTATCTCTGAGAGAACACTAAAAGGTTTCTTGAAAAGAATCAAAAGCATTTTTTGAAACTAAAGAAAATGCTCGAGGAACAAGAAGAAAGTAAAAGGTCTCAATTAGAAGAAAAAGATGAAGAGATCAAAAGACTAAAGAATGAAATAGAAGAAAATAAGAAGGTAGACAATGAGATTAGAAAAAGTCTTGAAGTTAATATCCATCTCAAGACTCAAATTGAAGAAGCCAAAAGGGTTGAGGAACTACTAAAGAATCAAGTAAATTGAAAGGAAGAGTCATGTCATAAGTTGGAAGATGAAGTTGTTGATCTTAGAAAGAAAGTAGAGAAGTCAAATGAAATCTTGAATAGCTCAACAATATTGAATGAAATCTTGGATAGTCAAATATCACCAAATGATAAATCAGGTCTTGGATACAACAAAGAAGCTACACATGTTGAACCAAGCACCTCAAAAAGGCTTGAGGTAATTCCCTGATTCTCAAAAGATGGAAATAATGTTGCAAGTCAACCATATACACAAAGGAAGGAAACTTTCAAAAGAAAAAAACAAAGAAGCCATTTTTACACCTCAAAGAAGAGAGACACCTTCAATATGAACACCAAAGCAAAGGTATGAAAATGATTTTCATGGTCATTGTTACTCATGTAATGAATATGGTCACAAAGATTTGGAATGCAGATATTATGAAAGGAGAGATAATGAAAGGTTTCATAACACCTTAAGGTGTTGGAGATGTAATCAAGTAGGACACATTGATGCTCATCGTCACACCATGAGATGCTACAGCTATAGTGGATTTGGCCACAAATCCCAGTATTGTTGGAACATAAGAAGACAATCCATGATGGGGATTTCATATAGGATGACTAGAAGAACACATGAGGCTAGAAGAGAAGACAATGTTGGAAATATGGAAGCTCAGAGCTCAAGTTCTGAGAAGATGGGACACCTTAAGAAGTGGGTGAAGAAGACTAAACAATCAGAATAGAATGGCAGCCCTAAGGCAAGATTAATCTTGACTTCTTCTGAGGAATACACAGGTTACATTGGTAACAGTCATGTACATACACGAGATGACCTATAAATAAGTCTCGTACATACGCGATCTGTCTGTATAGCAAGCCACGTATATGTGGTAAAATCCTTGGGAAAAAGGCTATGCATATGAGTTGCAACTTGATGTGATGGTATAACTTTGTGTTGTAGGATCTGATATGGTTTATTGTAGGGTCTGACATGGTTTGTTGTAGGTTTTCATGATTACATGTTGGCATACATAATTGATGTATGTATGGTGTTGACATATGGATGAGTGTTGAAAGTTTATCCTTGATGCATTATACTAAATCTAGAGGATGGATTGAGGCTTTTTCTGTTGAGCTACAATGTTGGTTGTGACAGTGAAGTTATGGAACATTGGTTATGAGATATATCATGATGATTCTAGATAGAGATGTCATTGATATATTGAGACACACCTCTAGTACATATATTTTTGGATGCTTAGTATTTGTTGTAGTGAATGGTGGTTGAGGAAGATCTGTTATATGGCTGGTACATATGTAAATTCCATTGATGATATATTATTGGAGGCATATTTGTTGGATATCTTGGTGCATGCATTTGGCATGTGGTTGAGCTACATATTGGGACATGTAGTTGATGAGGTGGTTATATTTGGTACAGTTTTGGTACATTGTTAGAGGCACATGCTAGCAGTATGATTGACACATTGCTTATGGTTGTTATGACATATATGCATGGGAACACATCTTGATTGTAGTTCATCTTGTTGAGGTTTGATGCATGGTTGATGCACTTTCTTGGTACAAGTGGTGATACATTTTTAGTGCAATGTTGATGCACTCATAGATCATATATGTTAGTGGGTGATAGTACATGGCTAAAGTTCATCATTTGTATTTCTTTCTTAGCACACACTTTGGTACATGATGTATGGGATGATATAGTTGAGACACTTATTATGATGATTGGTGGTTGAGATACATGGTTGTGGAACTTTGTTCATGGTAAAGGCATATCATGAGTGATATGACACTTGGTTGAGGCACATGGTTGGCATGTTGGTAGAAGCATATGGTTGATACACTCCATTGATGATATCTTATGGTATCAATGTACATAGTTGAAGTACATGGATGTTGTGCATGGTTGGCACATAATATGGAACAGGATGTACTTGATTGATGTTTTGTTCGTTATTCTCTATTCATTTTTGACATATCATTTGCTTCATGATGTATGGTATGGCACGAGTTTGATGCATGGATAGGTCCAAGTATCATCATAGGGAGAGCGTTTGATCTATATTTCGGTTGAGCAGTAGCATTTGTAGAAGAAGAATATTGTAGTGGTAGCATATTGTTCATATTGTAGAGAAGATAGGGGGAGACATACCCATAGGGGGATTCATTCTTCTTCCCATGAATCCAGGAGGAGATATTTATTAGATGCAAATATAAATACTTGGAAAAAGAGCCCTATACCTAGAGAAGGAGCACAAAGGCATATTTCCAAGGGGAGTGATGGTCACAGGGGGAGCATGAGTGATATGTCTTTAGCATTACATCAGAGTAATATCACTTGCTCAAAAGGGGAGATATTATTTAGAGGAAGATTAAATGAATCCAGGCAGGGGGAGCATCCCCAAGGAGAGTTCAATAAGGGGGAGAAACCCCAAGGAGTGAACTATCCTTTTCCATTGATGTAAAAGGGGGAGAGATAATCACATTGGTGTGATTGAGATGACCATTGATGAATAGAAATGTCATGTCTACATATTTCCATCAATGATTGGTGTTGACATCAATGTTGGTGTTCGTGCTCTTTTCGTCAATGAGTGAGCAAAAAGCGAGCACTTACATGCCTAGTTGGGCTCTTCTAGTCATGACAGCTGCAATGCAAAAGGTTAGAAAGAAAATAGTAAAGGTATGAACAAGAATTAAACAAGAA
>ML780478.1:124976-137476 GCA_009831015.1 Picea engelmannii
ATCAATACAATAGATGGCCGATCTGGCATAAACCTCAGATGGTTGTACAAGCAATAGATATGAGCTGCTACAAAATGCTCCTGACAATACAAAATAAGCCTCCAAAGGCTGGATATACAATGAAGACTGAATCAAGCAGATCTGAGCCGTACTAATGCTCAACCTCTAAGCTGGAAAGTGCCACGTCTTGCTAGAATGCTGAAGCCCTCAATAATTCTACCCTGCTACCAAAAGTGTCCAATAATCCTGATCAATATGCGAAATGATAGATTGGGCAACTGTAAGGACAACCCAGATGTCCAAATTCCCAAATCCACTCTCAAACCCTGTAGATCTGAACGTCCCACTGAATGGGGTGCCCCACTGGATGACTGAAACCCTAGCTGGTTCGGCCCTGATGAAGGAGGCCTCCAAATGCCCTGAAACTCTCCAAGAATATAGATCGGGCTATGAGAATCCTGTGGGAGAAGTTTTGAACTTAGATCTCAAGCATATCTCCCTAGATCTGAGTTTTATTGAATTACAGGACGTCCCCTATGGCTCCAAGACGTCCCAATTTGTAGAGAAATGTAGAATGATGATAACCCTCTAGAAAATCCCTCAAACTGATGTTCCTGCCCCTACAAACAAAACCCAACTGTCGAAATGGCCCCAGGCCCTCAGGATAAGCTGGATCGAACCTCCCTCCAGATGATGGTGCGCCCTTGCTGGAAACACAAGAACAATATGACTTGCTACCTTCTTAAGCGCTAGATGGAGATGGGCTGAGACTAGAATGGTGTGGAGGAGTCTTTCATCCCCGAGACCAAGCTGTGGAACAAGGTGAGTGGATATTTCACCACTGAGTTTCTCACAAGGGTTTGTACAAAAAAACCCCCAAACTGAATGCTCAAGAGCAGTAGCAAATGCTAATCCAAAACCAGAATGAGTAATAGGTGCACCCCAACCTCTTAATTATACTTTTCCTTCTAATTCTCTGGTGAGTTAGGTTAACTCCCAGGGTTAATCTTCTATTCTTCTGTTGAGTTATCTTTTACTCCTTTATCCTTTTCCTTTCTTAAGTCAACTTAAAAATATAACTTTTAACTTCTTGACTTTTCCCACCTTTAGTGTGAGACTATGACCTAGTGGGGGTGCCTAGGCCACTAAGTCTCCTCATAACCTCTCTAAGAGGTGGGGGACATTACAGAGAGTGATTGCAATTTCTCATGGATGCATCAAAGTTTTCCTAAATATGAGATCTTGATGGTGAAAGTTTCAGAAGTTCAGAAACCCTAGTTTATGAAGGAGCACACAGGCTGTAGTGAGCCAGAGTGCGTACATACACGGGATAAAGTGAGGCAGGTTGCATACACATGCGGGCTGAAGAAGATCAAAGTGCATACAATTGAAGAAAGTCATGGAGACTTGAGTGTGAGATGGTGCCAAGTTCCTGAAGGCTGAAGCAAGTTCCAAATATGCATTCTATGGGCTCAGATCTGCCATATAAATTCTGGTATGGTTACATGATTTTCTTGATGGATGATTTTTCTTATGGTATGGTGAATGTTTAAGGCATTCTTGGTATAGTTTTCATGATATGGTTTATGTTGGATTATTGATAGAGTGAGAAGCACTCTTATGTTTTAGTACTGATATGGTTTCCATAGTATACTGGTTGCTTGTGCATGATTAAGTAGCATTCATATTGTATGGTTGAGGAGCATGAGTAAGTTTTTGGAGATAATAGATGTGTTGTGATTGGTTATGGTACAGACTAGACAATGAAATACATAAGTGGATGTGAATGAAGGCTGTGGAGGATCTGATTTTTTCAAGGAGAGAAAACCCTAGTTGTTTAGAGGACATATGCAGGCTACAGTACAGATAAGCCACATACATATGCAATCTATACTACTGGTAGGGCACGTACATATGCATGTTGCACTACTGATAGGTCGTGTACCTGTTGAGAGATTGGTATTTGTTGAGGATTGAATCCTCTTCAAAGTTGGTGATGATTTTTGTAAGCTGAGTATTTCATTGCAAATTTGGTGCTCTTGTGGAGGTTTAACTCTATTCAGTTGTTGTTGATAAACCCAAGGATTGTTGTCACACACCCACTACGGGAACTAATTTTTTTTGTATTTTTCTTCTTCTTTCCGAGGATCAGAATCCCCAAATTCCTAGGGGATCCTGATGCAGACCCTACCATCCCTTGTCTTTAACAATGTGATCATCGGCTATGGCCACAGGCTTTACTGGAGAGTTTCTCCTAGCTTTAGCGATTCGAGGAATAGTGATGCAAGTGTTTCCCTGCTCTCTGTCTTTCAGGGTGCCTAAATCTGAAAGGAACCAACATATAGTCACACTTAATAATGCCTCAGATTAAAACCTGGCACTCCACCCTTCGGGGTTTTGCGTACTGGGTTTTCGCGGTATAAAAGAACGAGGGTTTCCTACCCTTTGGTTTTCTGGGTGCCGAAACACCAAAAACCCTATATCCGAGAAGCTCATTTCAGGGTTTCATCCATCGGAGTTTTGCATCTGGAGAATATGAGGAAAAATGACCTTTGGAAATCTCGGGTACCAAAATGCTGAAACACCAAAACGATATGTGTTAATCCATTTCGGGAGTTCGACTATCAGGATTTCGCGATATGCGAGGACAGGAGGTATCACACCTGGGTTTCCCGAGAGCTGAAACTCTGAAACATAATAACTTATCCATGCTCTATCATTTGGGGGTTTCTCAAGTCGGGGTTTCGGAACTGGCGAGTACAACAGACTTGCCTTTAGGTATCCTGGGTGCCGAAACACTGAAACTCGATATCTCATCCATGCTATTATTATTTTGGGGTTTCGCATGATGGGATTTCGAGATATGCAAAGACAGGAGGTCTCTCACCTAGGTTTCCCAGGAGATGAAACTCCAAAACACCAAACTCTAATCACGCTATAATATTTCAGGGTTTCGTAAGTCAGGATTTTGTGACTGGCGAGTACAAGGGAACTTACCCTTCGGTTTCCTAGGTACTGAAATGCCGAGACATCAAGGCTCAAGTCATGTTGTACTATTTTAGAGTTTCTCAAGTCGAGATTTCGCAACTGGCGAGTACAAAGGAACTTACCCTTGGGTTTCCCGGGGGCCGAAACACCAAAACATCAAAACTCTAGACACGCTATACCATTTCGGGGTTTCGCAAGTCGGGATTTTGCAACTAGAAAGTACAAGGGAACTTAACCTTGGGTTTCTCGGGTACTGAAACACTGAAACATCAAGGATCAATTCATGCTATACTATTTCGGGGTTTTTCAAGTCAGGATTTCGCAACCGACGAGTACAAGGGAACTTACCCTTGGGTTTCCCTGGTGTCAAAACGCCGAAAACCTTAGGGAACCATTCTCTCTTGTGCAAGGTTTCCAAACTTATGCCACAAAATTCTTCAATGGGTTCTTGGGTAATTATCACCAGGCTTGGTGACCTAACTGAAAATCCTGCTTAAATCACTGAACTATGAACTTCTGTGGCAGGTAATAAGTAAACTCATGGGTTTACTAAGATGGTAGTCCTTTAAAGGAACTTACTCCTCTCTTTAAGGTGAGGGAACTTTCTCGAAAGGAGTTTCCTTCGGGGATATCCAACCGGAGCATCACGTGAGTTAAGTAAGTATACAAACCATGAGCACACATTATAAGCTATTCAATTCAAGACACAAGATATAAACACTTATTAGAAAACACCAGGTGATGCAACTACTGGGAGGGGTGCTCATTTCCACCCAACCATAGGCTCAACAACTCCAAATGGATTTACCACTAGCCACCCTCGAGCTAGACCATGATGTTTGAGACTCAGTCTCTTACTTTCCGTTCGTCAAAAGTCAAGGACGGAGGTTACTCTCCTTCTCCTCTTATTAGGACTCACAGTATTTTTCCATAGTTCCTCTGGTTCTCCCTTTCGCGATTCCTCTCTCTGCGTGCTCTACTCTTCCCCTTCCTCCTTTTCCATGCTTCTTTCCTTGCCTTTCTTCCTGCGAGGTTGCATGTGGCATGAAATTCCCTGTCCAATGGTCAGGTCTAAGAAATTCTATGGATGGGCGGTTTTCCCATTCACCTCATTTACTCTTGAGGAGCCTCCCCACCTACCATTTGAGTGGGTAATTCATTTTGGGTTTGAGAGTGAGCTTCAATTTCCGAGCACTACAAACCAGTACGGTTTTGGGTTCGGTGGAAGTTAACATAGCCAATCCTAGCCCCTTCCACCACCCCTCATCATTCATCGTGGTCTATTTTCATCACATACCCCTCCCATCAATCATGCAACACATATTCACACATTATTTACATTCCTCAGACCTTTTATACCAAGGTCCGTCAAATCAAACATTCACAATCTTTGAGTTTGCCATAGTTCTTGGCCAGTATAGTTATTTTTACAGACTAGGGGAAACAGGGTGTTACAATTCCCTCCCCCTTAAAGGAACATTTTCCTCGATGTTCTATCTATCAATATGACATGTATGTACAGAGGAAAACAAAATCGGATATGCTTGTTTCATGGCATCCTCCATTTCCCATGTAGCCTCATCTGGGCCAAAATGTTTCCACTGCAACTTGACCTGTGCAATGGCCTGGTTCCTGAGTGGGGTTTCCTTTCTGTCCAGCATGCATTGAGGTTCTGGTAGGAATTTTCCCTCCAGATCCACATGGATCACAGACCATTCAATTATATTATTAGAATCATGTACATATTTCTTCAATAAGGAAACATGGAAAACATTATGTGCTTTTACTATGGGAGGAAGTGCTAGCCTATAGGCTACAGGTCCCACTCTATCTAGAACCTCAAAGGGTCCACAATACCAAGGTGACAACTTGGCACAAGCTCCCATCCTTAGGGAACTCTTCCTGGGCCTAACTCTGAGATATATGTGATCTCTCGATTGGAATTCTCTTGGAGTTCTTTTTCGGTCAGCGTAACTTTTTTGTCAGTTCTGAGCGACCTTTAGGTTTTGTTTTATATGAGTCACTTGTTGTTCCATTTTTTTCAACATGCCGGGTCCAATAGTAACTATGTTTATGGTATTACTCCAACTCAATGGAGTGTTTCACGGTCTACCATAGAGGACTTCGAAAGGACTCATCTTCAGGGACTCTTGGTAGCTGTTGTTGTAGGCGAATTCCACCAGTGGTAGGTAGTCTTCCCACTTTTTGGGTTGATGCATTCCATGCATCCTTAGCATGCCTTCTAACACTTGGTTCACTCTTTCCATATATCTATCAGTTTGGGGATGATAGGCTGTGCTAAACAACAATTTGGTATCTAGACCCGCCATCAGGGATTTCCAAAAGTTGGAAGTAAATTTCGTGTCTTTGTCAAACATGATCTCTTTCAGCATACCATGTAGTTTAAATATCTCTTTCATGAATACGTTGGCGATGTCTATTGCCTTACAAGTCAACTTGAAAGGGATAAAATGACCAGACTTTCTCAATTTATCCACCACTACCATGATGGCATCATTCTGTTTGGTCCAAGTTGGTAATCCAGTGATGAAATCCATGGAGACAGTTTCCCATTTCCATTCTGGGATTGGTAGAGGTTGTAATAATCCTGCTGGGTGTCAATGTTCTTCTTTAACCTATTGGCATTCTATGCATTTGGATAAGTACTCAATTATGTCTTTCTTCAATATAGGCCAATAGAATTGTTTTCTGGTGGCCATGATCATCTTCTGGTATCCTGGATGACCAGTATAGGGTCTTTTATGCAGTTCATCCATTATGAACCTCTTCAAGTCATCACAATCTGGGATATACAATATGTTTCTGTAAGTGAGAAGACCTCCTTCCATCATCTGGAAGCCTTCATACTTTATCCCTGTGGGCTCCTGTTGTAGGTACGAGGTCACGGTCTGGAAGAATGTGTCTATCTCTTGTGCATTTCTGACTCTTTCCTTGACATTCATCTCGCAGGTACTTACCAATGCTAGGTTAATTGTTTTCACATTTCTGCTAAGGGCATCGACCAACCTATTTTCCTTTTGCTTAATATATTTGATTTCAAAATAAAACTCACTAGATTGTTTGGCATTGAGCTTTGGTTGGTCAAATATATATCGCAATCCACAGTGGTCTGTCATAAGTACAAATTTTCTTCCCAGGAGGTAATGCCTCCACATTTTTAAGGCGTGCACTATGGAGGCCAGCTCTAGATCATGGGTCACATAGTTGACTTCGTGCTCATTCAATTTTTGAGATTCATAGAAAACCACACTTCCTCCTTGCATAAGGACTCCTCTGAGACCTTCCTTGCAAGCATCTGTGTACATGAGGAAGTCAGCTTCGGGATCGACGATCTTCAGCATGGGTGCGTGGGTCAGTAGATGTTTCAGGGTTTGAAATCTTTCTTCACATTTTTGTGTCCACGTGAATTTTGTCCCCTTCTTCTGGAGGGTAGTGATTGGACACCTAATCTTGGAGAATCCTTTTATAAATATCCTATAGTATCCTGCTAAGCCCATAAAGGATCTGATATCCAAAAATTCCTTTGGGGTAGGCCATTCCATGATAGACCTAATAGGACATGGCCCAAGTAATGTATTTGCTTCTAGAAAAAATCACACTTGCTGAATTTGGAATAGAGATGATGTTATATTAGAACTTGGAGCACCATCCTAAGGTGTTCCTCATGCTCCTCTCTATTCTTGTAGTAAATTAATATATCATCAATAAAAACTAGTACAAATTTCTCTAGGAATTTGCTGATCATGTTGTTCATCAAGCACATAAAAGTGACAGGGGCATTGGTTAACCCAAATGGTACTACCACAAACTCATAGTGACCATATCTCATCCTGAAGGAAGTTTTGTGGATGTCTTCACCCTTGATTCAGACATGATGGTATCTATACCTCAAGTCAATCTTCGAGAAGATAGAGGCACCTCCCAATTGATCGAACAAGTCATTGATTCTGGGTAAGGCGTACTTGTTCTTTATGGTTACCTTATTGAGTTGTCTATAATGTATGCACAATCGAAGGGTACTGTCTTTCTTTTTCACAAATAGGACTGGTGCTCCCCATGGAGACACGTTGGGCCATGCATAGCCTCTGTCCATCATTTCTTTTAGTTGTAATTTAAGCTCAACTAGCTTGGGTGTGTTCATCCTGTAGGGTGTCCTAGACATTGGCACCACTCCTGGCATAAGTTCTATTGAGAAGTCAATGTCCCTTCTTGGAGGTAGACCCAGTACCTCTTCCAGAAATACATCTCTGTATTCTCTCAGGGTGGGGTGGTCTTCGAGGCTTGATTTGTCACCTTCAAGTGTTTTCAACACCTGTATTGCATATAGTGGACATCCTTTTCAACAATACTTTCTCATTTAAAGAGATGATATTTGTCTCACCGAGATAGGTTTTTGGATCCCTTGAAGGGTTATCCTTCTTCCTTCTTCACTTACACAATCCAAGGTTTTATGGTAACAGTCTAGTTTGGATTTATGGGTGGCTAGCCAGTCCATACCAATCAATGGATCATACGATCCCAAGGGTAATAGGTTAAGGGTTTCTTGGGTGGGAAACTCACCCATAGTTAATTGGTAGGCTGGTATGACCTCTGCTACCCTTCTTTTGGTGCCAGTGTCTAACTGTACCAACCATGGCTTGGCATTTTTATGTGGCTGTAGTTTACATTTATCAACAGCCTTAGGGGCTATATAACTCAAATTTGAACTAGGGTCAATCATAATAGACACTAGATGGTTGGTGATCATAGCTTTGATTTCCACCACTGAAGCTTGGTGTTCATCTTGTTTATTGATGTAGGAGCATCTCTCCCAAGCCAACCATGCACCAACCATCTCAGCGCATTCAAAGCGCATATTCGAGGAAGAGAGGTGTCAACCCTCTCACATTTTGAATTTTCATTCAATGTAATTAAATGTTGTAAGGTTGTTAGAGCCATAGAGTTATGCCTTTACGCAGGCATTAGAGTAGATAGCCTTAATGGTTGTAAGGCTGAAATCTAGCTCTGATTCAGACTAGACAACCATTTAATGGTAATTCAATGTATATTGAATAGGTAGGTGAGATGGAGGGAAGAGCTCAAAGAGCCCCCTCATGTAAAATATATGTTTGTTCTTGTTTTGAGTTCAGTTTTAGAGAGCATAGAGAATCTGTGTGAGAAGAACAGATAGAAGGAGCCGAGACTCTTTCAAAGTCTGAGCTCAGGAACACCTTGTAAAAAGAGGCATTTGATTAATACAAACTAGAGTAGTTTTTCTTGCATATTGTCTGTGTTGTGTGGATGTCTATATGTGTTCTATTTATGTTGTAGATGTATGGTTAGGTATGCATTTTCAACGATAAATAGGTCTTGCTATCTATGAGATTTGATTTCAGGTTTGGGGTTCTTTGAGGTTTCATGCCAACAGAGCGTGACTGAACACTACGGGTTCTGATAGCCGTTGCTTAGAGAGCACTTCCAGTTCTACGGAATTTGGAAAAAGACGTGCCAGGAGGGCATACCATCTAAAGTCATTGGATCAAGGATAAGACCTCAAGGTTGTTGAATACCTTGGAGGCAAGACTCTGTAGAGGAAGGCACAGGAGAAAGATAGAATCTCTGAGGAGTTCTGTAGAGCTCTGCCAGGAGGGCATTGAGCATATGCACTGGTTGCATTGAAGAGGAACTCTGTTGTGAGTTCAATAAGAAGTCAGAATCACTGGGGATTCTAGACACTCTGCCAGGAGGGCATTGAGTAGGTGCCAGAGTACACAGGAAGAACTCTTTTGATTTTTGTAATAGAGAAGAGTCCAAGGAAGGATCTTCACAGGGTTGTTGAACACCCTGCAGACTCAACAAGAAGTTGCTTGATCAAAGAATTGCCAGGAGGGCATCAGATTCTCCATCTGAGGGAGAAGGAAAAATGGTTAATCCCTTAGAGGCCAAAGCTACAGGAAAATCATAGGACAGATAGAACCTTTGTGTTTGCAGAGACTCTGCAAGGAGTGAAGAAGTCAAAGAATCCTTTGAGGATTCAAAAGGAGAATCTTAGGAGGAAGAGTGATTTTATGCACAGAGCCTTGGAAGTAATAGTAGAGGCCGAGAAAATACCCTCCGGAGGGATTGAGTTCGAGGAAGCTTAGGAGGGTAAGAATTTTGAAAGAAAACACACAGAAGAAATTATATAGGCTTCATAGTTGAGCAAAGGTTGAGACCTTTGATATTTGAGAAATCTTCCAAGTGCGGGAAGAAATTCACGCTCAAGGAGAAGTGTAGTAGGTGATATCATGAGCCTTCAGATCTCACATAGATCACCGATAGCCATCACATCTGGGAGAAGCTGCATGAGGTTTAATCCTCATACATGGAGAAAGGGTAACGAAAGGCCTACTTCTGCATTTCGGCTACCGAGAGATACAAAAGGAAAGAGTCGGGGCTCTTGACCCCCGAAGTCCTGAAGTGAACAGGGACCATCCATCTGTGGAGGACATGTGTCGTGATATCCTTCATTCTGGGGATTTGAACACCGGAAAGCAGAGCAAGGGGGAGTCTTTTGACTTCACAACCGGCAAAATCCCAAAATGGTCAAATCCATCCATCTGTGGGAGGACACGTGGGGAATATCAAGGACTCACCGGGATTTCGGATACCGGGGATTGAAAGGACTAGAGGAATTAGTGTCATTGGGGTCATGGAGTCCTGAAGACCAAAAAGGATCAGGATTGTCCAAGCGGAGGACACACGGTAGCGATCCAGGTATCGGGGAAAGTCCCGAAAGGAGAATTTCAACATTTTGGCTACCAGGAATGAAAGAGGTAAGAGTTTAAAACTATTGACCCATAGAATCCCGAAAGGATCTGAGCCATTGGATCAAGGGAGGATTCGAGCCATTGATCTACTCAGAGGAGGAGAACCAGAGATACAGTATTTGGGTACTTCGGTATTTCAGGTATCGAAAGTTTGAAGGAGAAGAGGCTTTGTAATAGGGGTTGCGAAGTTCCAAAATGTGAAACCCCAAAATCTCTAAAGGAGCAGGGAGAGCATGAGGCAACAATGCATGTACTTCGGTATTTCGGATACTAGGAGTACAAGAGAGAAAATAAATTTTTGCATCAGGATTCGCAGAGTTTTGAAATGCGAGTTCCCAAAATAAAAGGAGGAGTATTGTCGGGTCACGAGACAAGCTGGGATTTCAGCATACCGAGATTCGAGATTCCGAAGGTATTGGGAACAAGGGATCCGAGTTTTCGTGGATTAAAACTCTGAAATCATGAAATGTGAAGAACCGGGGAAAAGTAAATTATTGGAGGAGAAAGTTTGGGAGAGACATATCGGGATTTTGGAATTCGGCATTCTGAGAATCCTGAAGACCAGGAGAGAAAGAATTTTAGCATTGGAAACTCTGAATTTTTGAAAGGAGGAGAAAGCCGGGACATAGATAATTTCGGCATTCCGGAAATCGGCTTTTCAGGAGTCTTGAGGATAGGAGGCTGGGAGCTATGCATCGATAAACCTTGACATAGGACTGCGGTCATATGAGGAGTGGTCACATGGACCAAGGGTATAGCCCAGGGAGCTAACTGAAGTTGAAGCCAGTTTCAGCAAATCAACATCTTGGTGACCGGGAGATTGAAGAGTCAAGGTCTCTTGACATCGGGATACAGGGAGTCTCGAAACCTAGAAAATATAATTCCTGAGGAGGAAAAGGTAGCGGTCATGTACAGAGACCGTGAGGAATTGGAAGGACCTGTGGATTGAATTATGAGATCTTGATAGGGATCTAAAAGAGCTGCTTCAGCTCGAAGGCATTAAAGAATGATCCTGTGAGCAGATCTCGGCCCAAGGGTCGGGTGCCTGCATCATCAGTTATTATCCAAGGTTGCATAAATCTGTGGTACACTCATGTCTACGTAATTGACAGTGGTAGTGTTAGGACCACACAATGTACCCTTTTTTCCCATAATTTTTTCCATTGTTATACCCTTCATCACCTGTATTTAGACTTATACTATCATTTCACCTGATCATTCCAAGGTACACAACGTCCTTTCTCATTACTACACGTTTAATTTATTTTGCATGATATTTTACATCACTCTCGTACTTAACCATTGATTAGAAGTGCATAAGTGTCTATATCTGCAGAATAGTATTCAAGGCCGATGCTGAAACACAGAACTCCAAAGTCGCTGTTGAACTAATGCTAAAACACGGGAGATGCTACACAGTCCGAGGATGCATATGCTGAAACACGAAGCTGCTACACAGTCCGAGGATGCATATGCCGAAACATGAAGCAGCTACATGGTTCGAGGATGCAGATGCTGAAACACGGAGCTGTCACTCAGTTCAGAAGTGCAGATGCTGAAACACAGAGGAGACCGCCACGATGCTGAAACACGAAGCCATGACAGTTAGCAGTCAAGGCCGACACAGTCAAGAGCGCAATTCACGTGGCTGAAACAGCCCGTGAATTGCGATGCTGAAACAACATCAGCAGCTATGAAAAGAAGCTGTTACACCAGCCGTAACATCAATGCCTCGTCAGCTCCTGTATTAGCATTCGGTTGCATGAGAATAGAACACCCTATGCTTATTTAGAAAGAAGATCCGATTTAGTGTAGGATCCAAATCTTCTTTGTAATGATTGTATCGATGGGATTTTCCCTTTAAATTCAAGGGAAATCACCATTCGAGAAACCAAGTTTTTATGTACTAAGAACTTCAGAGAAGCGGGACGTGTTTGATCTTTCCAATTTGTAATGTGATATTTCAACAGATGAATAGAAGACTGCTTTGATAATTCGTCTCTAAGTTTTCCCGTTTCAGGGGAATCTTGTGAGAAGGGAGGGCCCACCTTCTTCACAAGATTCACCCCTTAGTTAGAAGTGTGATTGTTTAATTCCTATTTATATTTTGTTTGACTGTTATTTGCTGAAACACTGTTTAATGGATTCTGCGTTGCTGAAACACTACTGACTCTGTCTCAGTTATTGAATAGAACTTGTAATTCTTTTTATCAGCAATCTTGTGTGGTGATTTTAGGTTAGCAGAGGTGTGATTAAAGATTCCTGCACAGACAGAAAGGGATTAAAATATCAGACCCTCTGTAGAATTCATTCCTACTGCAGTTGTGCTAGACAGAGGTCTGGATAAAAGGTTCCTGCTCAGATAGGAAGGAATCTAACCATCTCGACTTCAGTAGATCTCTTTCCCCTGCAAGTGTGCTAGCCAGAGATTGGGTTAAGTGTCCCTGCTCAGCCAGGAAGGGACTACAACACCTTGTCTTCTGTAGATTTCCTTTTATCCCTGCAAGTGTGCTAGCCAGAGATCTGGTTAAGTGTCCATGCTCAGACAGGAAGGGACTACAACACCTTGTCTTCTGTAGATTTCCTTTCACTTCTGCAAGTGTGTTAGCCAGGGATTGGATTAAGGGTTCCTACTCAGAAAGGAAAGAACCAAAACATCCTATTCACTGTGTACTTTTCCTGTGTTAATCAGAAACTGGGTTA
>ML780478.1:150075-169009 GCA_009831015.1 Picea engelmannii
TCCTATTCACTGTGTACTTTTCCTGTGTTAATCAGAAACTGGGTTAGAGATCCCTGCTTAGAAAGAAAGGAATCAGATTGCCCTGTTCTCTGTAGACTTCAATCTCACAAGTGTGCTAAATAGAAGTAAGGCCCAAGGCTCCTGCTTAGACAGAAAGGAACTAAGTGCTTTGTCCTCTGTTAGATAGAGTTTATTGTTTTCTGCATTATTGTTTTCATGAAAGAGTGTTAATACTGAGTCTCTTTTTGAGAGTAAGGGTCATGTTCTCTGATTGCAAGATAGTTGTTCTTTCCCATTGCAATGATACTTTAAAATGTAATCCAGGATTCTTAAATTGAACCATAAGGAATTGCAATAGGGAGATTTCTTTCCTGTGATTTAATTCAGAGCTTCAGTTCACTTCAACAAGTATAGATAGAATGATTTTCTTTACTACAACACTAAGTGCTTTTGGAATTGAGCATATATAGTGCGTGGCTATCTTTGAAACAAAAGACTTCCCTGGGTTGATAATTTATGTTTCACTTGGTTGTTTGAAATCAATTAAGCAATTATAGTGACCAACAGGTAGCTTATTGAAAATTGCAAATTATCCAGTTGTTCGATTGTCAGTGTGGGTAGTCCCTCAGTAGATGTTCTTCTCCACACCCCCAACATTTCAAAGGTTCTCTCTTTGGGTTATCAGTCTTTACTGGGGTAGATCCAGAAATTTTATTTCCTCCCAAGGAGGGAAAGTTCTGCTGGTGTACACTTCGGGCTGGGAAGCTCATCCTTGAGTTCTTTTTATGGTTCTTAAACCTTGGGGACTTAAACCCCTTTTTCTGAAATTACAAATTGTTTTTTTCTTCCATCCTTCATGAGGTTCTGTCCGATGCCCTAGTTGTTCATAACAATATTTTTCCTTTCGGATAGTGTCTTTAGGGTCTTTGGTTCATCAAATTCAATCTTGTTTTGATAATCCTTAGGTAGTCCACTGACGAATCGTTTCCCCTTTTCCTTTTCTTCTTTTATATAGGGTACATACCTCAGCAATTCGAAGAATCTGCTAACATATTCTTCTATGGTGCGTTGCCCCAGCTTCAGTTAATATAATTCTTCAGTCTATTCGTTGAAATATTTCTCTGACAGATACTTCTTTCTGAAGTATCTCTCAAACCGTTCCCAAGAGAGGTCCTCTTCATGAATCCCTTTCACGTTCTTAAGGTCTTCCCACCAAATGGAAGCCTTTCCATTTAATTTGAAGGTGGTTACTCAGGCCTTGAAGTTTTCTGAGAAGTCATGGACTCTGAAATATTTCTTTAGTCCAAGAAGCCAGGCCTCTGCTTCCTCTCCCTTCTTTATTTCACCATTGAAGGAGGGTGGTTCGTCCTTCTTGAATTCTTCGAAATTATGACTCTTGGAAATTTTTCACTTCTTTCGTTTCCTTCAGGAATGGGAACTAGTTCTGTTGCTAGAATATCCCTTCAATTTGCCAGCTTCCTTTCAAGAAGAATCGTCTGAAGCTTGTCCCTTATCTCATGGGTGAACTTTTCTCAAGGTGCTCCTCTCAGTGTGGCCACTGACATGACCACATTTATGTGTCTCAGGTTCATGTTGCAATTGTCTTTGTATGTCAGATAAGCTTTGCAGTAAAACTGCATTAATTTCCATTTGCTTCTCTTACTCTTTTATCATCCTCTCATTGTCATCCTTGCAGCTTTGCAGTTCGACCATGAGGCTCCTCACAGTCTCAACTAGATCTGGAGGGTTTACTACCTCCCTCCTTTCGTTAGACTCTTTGTCTCTATTGTGGGAGCCCTCCCCCACCACGTGGTGAGTCACCATTCTATGTGTCTTTAATTTCCCATGGTTGGTCGTCCGCTTGTGTGAAAAAGGAAAGCAAAAGGCTAGTTGTTAGTCAATTTTTACATACATTTACAACCCACACATAATTCATATTTCTCACATGCATACATACAACAGGGATTTCTCATTCTTAATTTCGACTTTTGATTGAGGGGATCAAGATAAAGAGTTACTCCTTTTAATATTACTTCGAATGGAGTCTCTACACAACCCATTCGTGAGCTCAAGCAGGACAAGTGTTGTAACCATGCTTTGATACCAATTTGTCACACACCCACTACGGGAACTAAATTTTTTTGTCTTTTTCTTCTTCTTTTCGAGGATCAGAATCCCCAAATTCCTAGGGGGGGCTGATGCAGACCCTACCATCCCTTATCTTTAACCATGTGATCGTCGGCTATGACCACAGGCTTTAACAGAGAGGTGCTCCCATCTTTCGCGATTCGGGGAATCGTGATGCAAGTGTTCCCCTTCTCTCTGTCTTTCGAGGTGCCGAAATCCGAAAGGAACCAATAGATAGTCACATTTAATAATTCCTCAGATTAAAACCTGGCACTCCACCTTTCAGGGTTTCACCTATCAGGTTTTTGTGGTATAAGAGAATGAGGGTTTCCTACCCTTCAGTTTTTTGGGTGTCTAAACACCGAAAACCCTATATCCGCCAAACTCATTTCGGGGTTTCATCCATCGAAGTTTTGCATCTAGCGAATACGAGGAAAACTGACCTTTGGAAATCCTAGGTACCAAAATATTGAAACACCAAAACGATATGTGCTAATCCATTTTGGGAGTTCACCTATCGGGATTTCGCGATATGGGAGGACAGGAGGTATCGCACCTGGGTTTCCCAGGACCTGAAACTCTGAAACATCATAACTTATCCATGCTCTATCATTTCAGGGTTTCGCAAGTTAAGTTTTATGAACTGGCGAGTACAAGAGACTTGTCTTTAGGTATCCCAGGTGCCGAAACACTGAAACGCCATATCTCATCCACGATATTATTATTTTTGGGTTTCGCAAGTTGGGGTTTTGGGACTGGTGAGTACAAGAGACTTGCCTTTAGGTATATTAGGTGTCAAAACATCGAAACACCATATCTCATCCGCGCTATTATTATTTCGGGGTTTCGCATGTCAGGATTTTGGGATATGCGAAGACAGGAGGTCTTGCACCTGGGTTTCCTGGGAGCTGAAACTCCGAAACAACGAACTCTAATCATGCTATACTATTCCTAGGTTTCGTAAGTTAGGATTTCATGACTGGCGAGTACAAGGGAACTTACCCTTGGGTTTCCTGAGTACTGAAACACCGAAACATCAAGGCTCAAGTCATGTTGTACTATTTCGGGGTTTCACAAGTCGGGATTTCACAACTGGCGAGTACAAGGGAACATACCCTTGGATTTCCCAGGTGCCAAAACACCGAAACATAAAAACTCTAGACACTCTATACAATTTTGGGGTTTCACAAGTAGGGATTTCACAACTAGCGAGTACAAGGGAACTTACCCTTGGGTTTCTCGGGTACCGAAATGTCGAAACATAAAGGCTCAAGTCACGCTATACTATTTCAGGGTTTTGCATGTCGAGATTTTATGACTAGTGAGTACAAGGGAACTTACCCTTGGGTTTCCTAGGTGCCGAAACGCTGAAAACATCAGGGAACCATTCTCTCTGGTGCAAGGTTTCCAAACTTAAGCCACAAAATCCTTCAACAAGTTCTTGGGTAATTATCACTAGGCTTGGTGACCTGACTGAAAGGCCTTCTTAAATCACCGAACTATGAACTTCTGTGGTAGGTAATAAGTAGACTCATGGGTTTACTAAGACGGTAGTCCTTTCAAGGAACTTACTCCTCTTTGTAAGGTGAGGGAACTTTCCCAGAAGGAGGTTCCTTTGGGGAAATCCAATCGGGGCATCACATGAGTTAAGTAAGGAGACAAATCTCTCGAGAACATACTCATAATCTAAACGTGTTCAATCTATATATATGAACCGAGTGTGATCATTCCAAAATAAGCATGCAACCACTATTTTCGATCAAAAAACCATGAAGACATTTCTATACATAAACCATTTATAAGTATACAAACCATGAGCATACATTCCAAGATATTCAATTCAAGACACAAGATACAAACACTTATCAAAAAACACTAGGTGATGCAACTGTTGGGAGGGGTGCTCGTTTCCACCCAACCATAGGCTTAGTGACTCTGAATGGATTTACCACTATCCATCCCCGAGCTAGACCACGATGTTTGAGAGTCAGTCTCTTACTTCTTGTTGGTCAGAAGTCAAGGACGAAGGTTACTTTCCTTCTCCTCTGCTCAGGACTCACAGTATTTTTCTGGAGTTCCTCTGGTTCTCCCTTTCACGATTCCTCTCTCTGTGTGCTCTACTCTTCTCCTTCCTCCTTTTCCACACTTCTTTCCTTGCCTTTCTTCCTATGAGGTTGCGTGTGGCAAAAAATTCCCCATCCGATGGTTAGGTCTGAGAGCTTCTACGGATGGGTGGTTCACCCCATCCCCTCATTTACTCTTGAGGAGCCTCCCCACCTACCATCCAGACGGGTAATTCATTTCGGGTTTGAGAGTGAGCTTCAATTTTTGAGCACGTACAAACCAGTATGGTTTTGGGTTCAGTGGAAGTTAAAGCAGCCACTCCCGACCCCTTCCAACACCCATCATTAGTCATCATGGTATCTTTTCAACACATCCCCCTCCTAGCAGTCATGCAACACATATTCACACATTATTTACATTCCTCGGACCTTTATACCGAGTTTCATCAAATCAAACATTCACAATCTATGAGTTTTCCATAGTTCTTGGCCAGTATAGTTATTTTTACAGACTAGGGGAAACAGGGTGTTACAATTGTAGTCCATAATAAAAAGAGAATTGTGCATACATCTTGTGTTCTTTGTGGTGATGTATTATTGATGATATATGTTGTTGTTATTTGTTGATGATATATGTTCACATAGAACTGGTTATAAATTACATTAATAAGTGATGAGTAAATGGTGATTTCTAACTAAGGAATTTTGTGAAAGGAAGTTTAAAAAGATCCCTTCACTGATTCACCCCCCCTCTTAGTGTGGTCGGTGTGTGCAACAAAATCAATTTTCACTTGTCTCTTCAAGGGGGAAACCTCCAATAGAGTAGAGCTCTATTACAATAATTCTCAAGACAAATATTTATCATGCCTCATACTCTTATTTATACTAATTATATCTTCTAAAGAACATTCTGGATGAATATCTTTCTTGAAGCAGAAGTTTCTATTAGGTCTTTTTACATTGAATTGTTCATATTTATTAAATAGGCCTTATTAACTAATGCCATCCTTTATTACATGGAAAATATATTATTCTATCTATGTGGGGGGTTTGAGAGGTTAGGTCCCTAACATGCCCTCCCCCTTAAAATTATCCATGTCCTCAAGGATTAAGATGAGGTAATTTTTTCATAATAGTAGTCGGGTCCCAGGTGGCATCTTTTGGTGGAGTATCCTTCCATTGAACTAATACTTCCTGGATGCTGCATTGATGGAGACGATGCGCTTGCTGGTCCAATACAGCTTGTGGTTGCAACCAAATGGAACCTTATTCATCCAACTCTAGTAGACTGGTCTAAGCATGGAACTTGGTGCCAATCAATTTCTTTGAGTAAGAGACATGAAAAACATGATGTAGCTTGGATTTGCTCAGAAACGTTAACTGATAGGCCATTTGTCCCACCCTTTTGAGAATAGTACAAGGACCATAAAATTTGGGGGCTAGATTCTGACACTGCTGATATTTGATCAAATTCTTCTTGTATGGTTGTAGATGGAGAAAAAATTGGTCCCATTCATCAAATTGACGTTCATAGCGACCTTGTTTTTCTTATTTATTCATGTAGTTCTGAGCCATGACCCAATTTTCTTTGAGAATACAGAGAATTGTCACGCATGTTGTAAGATTGTAGTCAACCGCCTCAATATTGGAGACACCCAGAATGTATGGGAGAATTGATGGTGGATTTTTTCCATAGACTGCTTCAAAGGGAGTCATGTGAGTGGTTGTATGGTAAGAGGTGTTGTACCACCATTGAGCTAAGTGTAACCACTGAACCCATTGATGTTTTTGGTCGAATGCAAAAAACCTCAAAAATGTTTCCAAACACTTGTTGACTACTTATGTTTGGCCATTTGTTTGGGGATGATAGGTTTTACTAAGTTTCAATTGGGTTCCTTAGAGTCTGAATAACTCTTGCTAGAAATTGCTAGTAAAAGTTGGATCATGATAAAAAACAATAGAATGAGGCCATGAAGTTTAAAGATACTATCCATAAACGTTCGAGCCACTGTAGAGGCTATGAATGGGTGTTGAAGGGAACATAAATGAGCATATTTGGATAGATGATACACTACCACCATGATGAATGACTTGTTTCCTTATTTGAGTAAGCCCATAATGAAATCCATAGAAATATCCATCGAAATAGTAGGTGAAATTGGAACCGGTTGGAGTGTGCCAGGAATTTTGATGGTCTCACCCTTATTGCATTGACATATATCACATTCTACCACAAAGGTGCAGATGCCTTGTTTCATATCATCCCAGAAGAAGTAATGTTTCACCCATTCATATGTTTTGGTAAAACCGTAGTTCCCTGTAGTAGGAGAAGCATGAAACTCAGAGAGAACCTTGTATTTGAGGGCCGACTGTTTGCTTAAATATAGGTGACCTTTATAGTGAAACTATTAATTGTGCCATGAGTACCCTAGAGCATCTTGAGGATGTTGTTGTAATTTTTGGATGAGGATGGATATTTTGGGGTCGTGCAACCATTCCTGGCGTACATCCTGAAGCCATTCAACTACAATAAATGAGAGGGAAAAGAGGGAACCTTCATATTCGTATTTCCTAGAAAGATCATTAGCCACCACGTTTTCTTTACCCTTTTGTAAATGATCTCATAATCATAGCCAAACATCTTGATCACCAAATTTTGTTGCTCTAGGGATGAAATGAATTATTCTAGGAAGTACTTGAGGCTTTGATGGTATGTTTTAATTTGGAAGTGTTGTCCCAATAGATAAGGGCTCCATAGATCCACTGCATGCAAAATATACAACATTTCTTTTTCATAGATTGATTGGACCAAATGTTTCTCTGACAATTGTTTATTGGTGAAAGCCAAAGGGCACCCATTTTCCATGAGGAATGCCCCGATTCCTCTCCCTGATGCATCACATTCTAGAAAAACGGTCTTGGTGAAATGAGGTAGGGACAGTACAAGGGTAGTGCACATAGTGTCCTTCAAGGCTTGGAAGGATTGGTCTATTTTTGGAGTCCAATTGAAGGAATTATTTTTAAGGAAAGTTGTTAAAGGGGTCACAATTTTTCCATAATTTTGAACAAACTTGTGATAGTATCATGTTAAACCCAGGAAACCATGTAGACTTTTAAGAGTTTTTGGGTAAGGCCAATTATACATAGCTTCAATTTTCTTAGGTTCCACCCTTACACCATCCTTGCCAACAGTATGACCTAGGTACTCAACTTTAGAGACACCAAAATAACATTTGGATTGTTTGAGAAAAAATTTGTGCATGGAGAGGACATTGAGAACTTGATCTACATGGGTGAGATGGGTTGGCCAAGCTTTACTATAAATAAGAATTTCATCAAAGAAAACTAACACAAAGTGATAGGGGAAAGGATGAAATACATGATTCGTGAGACTTTTAAAAGTGGAGGGAGCATTACAGAGACCAAAGGGAATTACCAAGAACTCATAGTGGCCCTCATGAGTGTGAAATTTCATCTTGGGAATGTCTTCCTCTTTCATACATATCTGCTGGTAGCCAGAATGTAGGTCGAGTTTGGTAAAGTATTTAGCCCCACTAAGTTCATCTAGAAGGTCATATATGATGGGAATGGGGAATTGGTCCTTAATGGTAAGTTTGTTGAGGGCATTGAAATCAAGACACATCCGCCAAGTTCCTTCCTTCATGAGAACCATGACAATTGGGGCATAATAGGGGCTAGTGCCAAGATGAATAACACCTGCTTGTAACAGTTTGTGGACAATTTTATCCATTTCATTTTTTTGAGCAAAAGGATGACGATAAGGGGAGAACATTGAGAGGAACACCTATTGGTATTAAAGGAATGGAATGATCATGGTCACCACAAGAGGGGGGAAGGCCCTAGGGTGTTTGTAAAATAGAGTGATGGTGTGAAAGGATAGCTTGAAGTTCGAGATGTATCAAGGGTGTCTAAACTACTTGAATGGAATGGAGTTGGGCAATCATGCCAGAATGACCCTTTTTGAGTAACTTTTCTATGCGGTGGGAACTGATGATATCCATAGATCCTGCGATAATTCCTTGGAATTTATATTGTTGGCCTTCCTGTTGGAATTGCATGGTTAACTCCTTACATTCCATGAGTATGGGTCCTGGGGTGCATAAACATTCCACATGAAGAACAATGTCACAACCACCCATGTCAATAGAAAACATGTGATATTTCAAGTTATATTGACCAATTTATAAGCAAACATTTTCACAACGCCCTACACATTTCATGGAACCATCATTGTCAATCATGATTTGAAAATTGTTGACATCACGTATATAGTAATTGAATTATTGGGAAAGGAGATGATGAATGAAATTATGAGTGCTTCCATTGTTAACTAGGATGATGAATTTCCTATGCTTAATGTAACCAATCAATTTGAGGGTTTGAGGAGCTGAAAAATCAGTGAGAGCATGTAGTGAAATCAATGTTTCAACTTCAGGTGGATCAGAGGGTGGTGGAATATCATCGGTTGATGGTAGTTCTACATCAAACGAAACCTCAACATCTTCATTCGGAACATCCTTGGAAATGGCCATATTTTTTTTTTTTTTACACTTGTGCCCTGGAAATTATTTATCATCACAATTATAGAAAAGACCCTTGAGTTGGCATTCTTCCATTTCTACCCTTTTTAACTTGTGAACCTTGAGGGGAGTTTCCTAAGGGGAAAGGGGGTTGGGTTTAGGTCGAGGGACAAAAGTGGGTTTTCTGGTTTGGGCCAAGATGACCTGTTGTGCCTCCTTGGCACACTTAGTGGCTTCCAACCAAGTTTGAGGGAGAGCCATGATAACCTAGGCATGAATTTCATCCTTTAGATCACTAATAAAACATTCTCTGAAGAAAGCATTTATCATTCCCTTTGTTCAAAAAGTAAAATGATCAAAAGCAATGATATAATCTTCCATTGTTCCAGACTATTTCAACTTGGTTAGTTGTCCTAAATGGTGAGTGTCTGTGTCAAAGAATTCATACATCTCTACAACAAACTGTGACCAAGAAACATACTCTTGGTGTGCATTGTGACACCATTGTCGCTGTTATCACCCTATAAGTTATAGGATCAACTGGTGACTAGAATATTATCTATCTCTAGTGTTTCTTTTGACAAATGATTTTTCATTTTGCAAATAAAAGAAAAGAAAAAAGAAAAAGAAAAAAGAAAAAGAAAAAAATAAAAAGAAAGAAAAGAAAAAGAAAGAAAAAGAAAAGAAAAGAGGGCATAAAAGAATTTCAATAAAAGCCCCATGCAATAATAGTAACTTGGTCCATACCTTTCAAGCATGGCCAAGTTCCCTTTAAATTGATGTTGATAGGGTTAGTGAATAAGTTTGGCTAAACCGTTTAATCTTAGCCAAAGTGTATAGTTTAGATTAGTGAATAAATCTGGCCAAACTGTCTAATCTTGGTCAAATAGTCCCAGGGTAGAGTAAATCCTTAACCCAACAATTTAATCTGGGTTAATTTTCATAGAGAACCAGGTTAGAGTATAGTCTCGTGTCTTTATTTTAATAAAACTAGCTTGATGATCAATGTTACACCATGTTTGGATACCTAAAATATTGTTTGACTAACCCCTTGGTGGTGTAGACATGAAAAAGCCTTGGAAAAACCCGTGAAATGCACTTGTCCTAAGTCTCTCGGTGCATGTATTTTATGTGCCCTCACTTATGCTCCACTCATCTATAAACGGTCCAGATGAATGCAGGCAGATCTACGGTGAACAGATCTTTCCATACCCCCCCGACCGTTGTATCTTTAACCAAGGGGGGGTCTAGAATTGCTGATAAGACCCGCGCGCATCTGGATGGCTCAGGTTTAAACGCACAGATCCATGGTCAACATTGGATTCCAGACCCCCCCATCCGTTCTGCCTTTAATGGAGGGGGGGGGGGGTTCCGAAATGTGTGATAAAATATGCGCATAGATCTGTGACCAACAAGTAAGCGTGCAGATCAATGACCCAAAGTACTTTTTAGACCCCCTCGACTGATCTGCCTTTAANAGGGGGGGGGGGGTCCGGAATGGGATCTTTTCTCTGGCGGGCCCTTGTCTATACGTGGCATCAATCTATCGGTCCCGAGTCCCATCACCTCCTATGGACTGACACACCTTCGTCATCCCCTGATGTCATCATCCACCTTTCCCGAAATAGTCATGTCCCATAACTGTTGTCATTCCTTCCACCCCATTCGCTCGTGGCAAGCCCCCTCACTGTGACCTTTACCCTAATTGGTAGTCGCCATGTCACTCATCCATATCCCTCAGTCACTGTCACCTGCCATCTCACACTCTAAGTGATCTATTGGTCATTTATTACTGAATGACTATTCGTTAACCAACTAACCTGTCTCCCACACCCAACGGACACCCATTTACTAAAAACTACCCTTTTTCTTCCTATTTTCACCATTTACCCACTCATCGCACCAGAGAGATTTACACCATTTTTGCCTCCGTTACAGTCAGTTGCCCCCACCAGCAACCACCCCGCTAATGTTGTTTTTCTTACAGGTACCATTGCACTAATGGCGCCAAAGTCCAAACAAGGAGAAGGAGAGGAGAATCCGTTTCTCCCGCCTCCTGTCGACCTTGATAAGATCCCACTGGTCGACAAATACTGCTTAATCACAGATACAAAGTGCGATTTTGATTTCGCATACCTTCAGTCGTGGCTCAAGGAATTTTTCCTGGACCAGAGTGACGAAATTGGACTCTGGGATTCCAACTTACCCCTTTGTCTCTTCCCTCAGATTCACCCTTTTCCAGAGTTTTCCCTCAAGTGCCAAGCCCTCTACATTCCCGAGCAATGAGCCATTGTTTCATCACGCCCGAATCCATCGACCAAATGATGCAAATCCCCTGAGCCGACTCTACATCACCCTTCAACCTGGAAATTCTTACAGAATTATACCAGAAAATGACCTTCCCCCAAAGAGCTCAAATATTCAAGCTTTTCCTCCCCCCATCCGCTCAATTTCCCTCCACAAATCCTCCTTATCCTTCTTCCATGTTCTCAACTAAAGGAAACCAGATCATCTCATCCCTTTGTGCCTTGTTAGGATACTATTCAGATCAGTGGGTAGATGAACCCATTCTGGGATTTTTATCCATCTTATCTACCGATGAGAAGCCCACCACCCAGTTCGACTTCAGCACATTCTTGGCAAACAATATTCACGAACAGTTCATGAATTTCTCCACAGAAGGCATGTTCCGATACTCATCCATATTGGCATACTTGTTCATCTTATTCCAAGCAGACAAATTCATTTTTTCCATGCAAAAGATGGATGGAGATGGTATACCCTAGGAAGTGATATCATGGACCTCCTTGCTCAAGCGCAAGTCCACAGATTTTAGTTTCAAGGAGTTCATCGATCAATTCTACCACCCAGTGGTGAGTATGCTTAGCAGCAGGCCCGAGCCTCAGATAAATGATGAAGTTCAGAGGATCCTACATCTTTTGGATCACACCAAGACAGGGGATTGGTATTTGTACCAAGATTACACCGAGATCAGAGTATACGGGTGCGAGTTGGCACTGTATAAGTTGCCCAAGTACCTGCCTATCATAATTTTTTCTTTGGAATATATAAGGCAGATAATAAATTCTGATGATATCCATTTTGTGTCACTGAAGAAAAAGAAACAACTCAGAGTCAAAGGGTTGATTGGCTCCTTCATCTGCAACAATCGTGGTGTTGGGGAAGAAGAAGATAGGCTGCTGAAGGAAATGAATTTCTTCATGAGTTTCCCATGGCATTACGATCCATGTGGGATCATCTCCAAGATGAGGGTGAAAAACAAGAACATCCCATATGTCCATGAATCTAGGCCTGAAGTTGAGCAATTTGAAAACTAGACAGTATGGGAGCCTAATACATTGGTCAAAGTAGAACAACGGGATCACCCAGCCACTGTATCACTAACAACCACGCAATAGGTCCTGAAAGAGAAAAGGCCTAGGAAATATTTATCTCCGCCTGTCACTGAGGTATCGTCAGAAGAATTCCAGCTGCATACCAAGAGGCCTAAGACTATTTCAGTTCCTAGCCCGACCGGAGAAAAAGAAGCCCCGTCTACTACAGTGAACAACGTTGATAGACCACCCCTCGGTGCAATCCTCCATCATGTCATAACCTCAGCATTGCCGAAGAAATCTATAGATTCTCCATCGACCACCCTACCAAAAAAGGTAGGGCCAAAGATGAGTATCTTTGAAAAATATGAGTTGATCAAGAAAAGAAACCAGACCCTGACCAACAACACTTGCGCCCAGTTCTGGAAGCGGACATCGACTGCACAACATAGGCTGCTATCAGCATTTGACACCGAGAAGGGAATAATGCATATGGAGTTCCTCCAGGCACAGGTTCCAGATCCAAAGGTGATCACTGATTACAAAATGGCCACCTTGGAATTCCAGACGAAGGATGTGCATCCGGCCGATCAGATGGATCTGCACAAGCAAACACGGGAAATGGTCTTTTATACAATGGCGCATGCTTCCACCACTACGTCCAAATTGTAAGTGTCCCTGAACAACATTCAAACACAACTGAAGTTAGAGAAGATATCTTCCTTTGCCAAGGACAATAGGATCAAGACTTTGGAGGAACTGGTCCTCAAGATCGGTTACGATCCTTCGAACATGAAATCAACCGAGGAGATGATTAAAAAAAAGAATGATGACATATCCTCCTTAAGGAAACAATTGAAACTCCCACCGACAGAGGATTCGCAGGTGAAGGAAATAGCAGAGAAAGAAGGAGAAAAAGATGAAATGCTCAAGCTACTCATGGAGCAGAATGCACAGCTAAAGGAAATGGAAGCTGAGATGGAGAAGCTAGTAAAAGAGGAAGAACAACTGAAGCCAATGAAATTCATTCCATTGAGTGCCATTCCAATTTTGGTAGTGAGCACAGCATTAGTGACAGAAGTCCCATCCGCTACTCAATTGACATCCCTGGAAAAGACAGCTGACCTGGCTAAGTTTATGGAAAAGATGAACCTGTAGGAAATGGAGATCGGCAGGCTCAAAAAGGAGATTGAGAACCTTAAGGAACTCAAACCTTCCTTTCATACCAGCCTCTCCAAGGAAAATCAAGTGATAGATCAGCTCAAACAAGAGTTACAACAGCTCCAGAAGCAAACAGTGGCAGGAAAAACTTTGGCCAAGGTTAAACAAAGTTTATGGACAGACATCACCAAGTCCATGAACGAGATATGGCACATGATTCAGATCATGTTTGAGAATAATGAATTGGTGCAGAGAAGAAAACAAGCCATTGAGAAGATCATATCAGAATTGGGAGAGATGCCAAAGCAGGCGAACGAGATCATCAAGTTCCTAAATTCTAAGACCAGGGAAGAGCTGGAAGAGATGAAAATTGAAGACAGAACAAATACCATCCTTGAGGTCAAAAGATTTTTGACCAAGAGAGGATTAATGCTTCAGTTGGAAGAAAAGGTTCAGGCCATGGACCTAGGGGTACCAAGATTCTTTAGTAAGATTGAGGCTCTACAGAAGAAAGGTCTTCCTGGTCTGAAGGTAATCAATGAAAAATTGATGACACTCCCAGACTACAAGAAGAGACTGGCCGATGTGGCTAAGGATAGTTCAATTTTTGTAGGAATTCAAGGCAGCATCACTGGAAAGGCATTTCTAGATGCACTTCAGTGGGACATCAATATTCAACATGAGATTCGATACATCTTCATCACCAAACCTACCTTCACCAAGTACAAAGAAATGGGCGAAGTGTATCGAAGCCTACTGAAAGTCAACGTGCCTAATCATCTTCGATGGGAGGAACTCTATGATCTGATCGAGTAGCAGATGAGCTGTCCCAACCCAGTCATTTTCTAGTCAAATAAGGTCATGCAGAGGCTTCATCAATGGCCCACCCAGAAATCTGTATGCAGTTACACCACATCATCAAGCAGTTCCTAGATTTAGGAAATTTGTTAAGTTAGTTAGGCTAAAAATAGATTTAGCACGTCCTGGTCATTAATGACAGGATCGTTTGTAATTTTTAGTTATAAATACTTCATCTTTCGAAGTATTGAGGGTTGTTGATCTTCACACCCTGAAGTTTTCAGACTGTAATATTTTTTAAGAGATCCTCCATTAATACAAAGAGGCACTTTTACAGTATTCTTGCGTGTATTCACTGGTGATGTTGTTCTTTCTAAGTTAAATGTTTTTCTTACTTTGTTATCACACTGTTTTCTAAATCTAATCTTTAGAAGTAATGAAATTTGCAAGATTTATCTCGTATACCTTGTTTCTGACTCAAAATATTTAAGTGTTTATATTCTCATTTTACAATAAATAAATTCTTAATTGCTTCTTTGTTGTAATTGTCTTCCTCATATTTTCTTCTACTCCCCATTTATGCTACTAAAGAATCCAATGATTATATTATCTCGCCCTGTGAAAGTTTTCCTTTGTGTTTCTGGTTTGGATTTCATATTTTATTCAAGACACAGACCCCATAGCCCAACAGATGTGTAGACTGTCTCAACCAACTCGACAAACACTACAACAACAAAACTGACCTATTTGTTTACCTAGCCTAATATTTAAAATTTGAAACATAGCTAAATCATATAGAGAGATCCCTCTCTGAAGTTGGAAGGGATAGATCCCAGCTTCGAAAGCAGTTGGATAAAGTTACCTATCGTAGATTTCTTCTTCCTAACAACCTCTTGAAAATTTAAAGAGCGCTAACAACCACCATTTCCATATTTTCAGATCCAAATAGAGAATTCAACGACGAAGCTTGGTCAACTCATTAGTGATACCATACAGGGATAAATAATGTTCCATCTGTGTAACCTAGGCTTGTGGATCCAATCAATCAAATTTGTTGACCTCAACTCTAGGGAGATGGGGGTCAAGAGGTAGGGAGTTGGAAGGAGACTGTAGAGGTTGGTTTGAGTCAACACCTTCATTAGAGAGAGGTGGGTCAAAGGAGGAAGGACCCTAGAATGTTTCTATGAATTCGTTGAGAGAAGAATGGAATTTAGATATTTGGGTACCGAGATGGGCTTGGATGTAGTCCATTTTTTCATGAATGGTCAGAATGTCCCTATTTATTTGGGCCTGAAGGGAAGTAAGGTCAATACTAAGTTTATAATTCATTTCTTCTTGGCAGGTGGAAGCCATGAGTGGATGAGGAGTGGGCCACAGGTAAAAACAAAAAAAGTTAAAAATGAGAGGTATCACAACGATCAGGGAAAAAGAGGGGAGTCTGATGAGATAGGTCTCAAATAAGGGTGCGGGAAGGTAACAAAAAAAGGTTAAAACCTATTGGTACCAAAACAATCAAGGAAAAAAGAGGAATCCAATGAGATATGTCCCAAATATGGGTATGAGAAGGTTAAAAAAGGGTTAAATCTGATAGGTATCACAACAATCAAGGGGAAAAGGGGAAATTCAACGAGATAGGCCTAAAATAAGGGTTTGGGGAGGTGAAAAAAGTTTAAAATGATGGGTGTCAACGATATAGGAGAAAAGAGGAATCCAATGAGATATTTCTCAAATAAGGGTGTTGACAGACCCCATATTTGTTTTTCTCCTTTTTTCTCTCTTTCACTCTTTTTTTTTTTTTTTTTTTATTTCTTCTTGTTTTTTTTAAACTTCTCTAGGGTTTTATGCAAATATGAATAATACTTCAGTATCGAAATGAAAAAATTCTTAACAAGAAAAATTGAAATAAATGTGTAGTAATTTTCATAACCCGAATGTAGGAGGAAAGGTTAAAAGTCAATAGATCTTCTTTATTCCTTCTGTGTTTGTAACTTTTGCAAACCAAATGCGAGAGGAAAGGTTGCAGGGAAATAGATCTTCTATGTTCTTTTTTTGTTTTGTTTCCATCCCAAGGGTTAGGGTTTTTAGGGTTCCTACAGACAAGGGTTCTCCCTGTGCTATAGCTCTCTGATATACATGCGGGGTCGAGCAATAATACTTGGCCCAATATCTCAAGGCACTAACTAAGGAGGCTAGACCATACCCTTAATCGTACTACCCGATTACCTAGGTATTAGAGAGTATCTTCCCAAGTGTTTTTCTCGATGGAACTATAACAGTCAGGTGGTCGATAGATTGATCGATGGTTGGTTTCAGGATAGCTAGGGGTCTCTCGATATACTAGAGGTACGTGGAAGCACAAGTACGTATACAGGTATTATCTGATGCGCTGCCACTTGAACGGGTACCAACAAGGGTTAAAAGGTGTCCAACAATGTGATATTAAGTACCTATTGTATTTTTTGTATGTATGCTTTTCCGATCATAGATTTATGCACTAAATGACAAATATTTGTAGTTTAAAGACACCGGAACACGTCTCTACCCTAGAAAAAAATTTAACCGACAAATCCTTCCGAGGAAATTTCTTTGATACTACATGTTAAGCACCAGATCTATTATAATAGTAGAAATAGAAATATTGCAGTGAATTCCAGTGGAATAGCAATAGAGAACATGAATATAGCAATGATACAGAATAATATATGAAATCACAACACCAAAATAATACCTTTATTCATAGGAAACAATGTTCACTTGCCTCTTCGAGGGGGAAACCTCCAACAAAGAAGATATATATTAAAATAATTCTCAAGACAAAGATTTATGATGCCTTCTAATCTTATTTATACTAATTCTATCTTCTAAAGAACATTCTGGATGAATATCTTTCTAGAAGCGGAAGCTTCTATTAGGTCTTCTTACATTGAATTGTTCATATTTATTTAATATGCCTTATTAACTAATGTCAACCTTTATTACATGGAAAATATATTATTCTATCTTTGTGAGGGGTTAGAGAGGTTAGTTCCTTAACAAAAATACACTTGTTGAGAAAGTATGCCTCACATGCTCATCAAGCACAAGGTCAATTTAAGCAAGTGTCGATATTATCCTCTCATTAGTTTTTAGTGGGGTATGCATGTTAGGAAGCTTTAGTAGAATTGGAAAGTCCTCAGGGTGACACCTATTCTCCAAATTTTTGGGTGCAGGAAGAAATATTGTATTTCCTACCCATATCTAGACACCTGACCCACAACTATTCTGGCCAGTCATTGATTGTGAAGTGGTAACCATAGTTTTCTTTCCTAGGTTTTCACCCAAGTGACTACAAGGAGGAAGTGGTTGTGGTACTTGAGACAGATGCATAACATCTGCCTTTCCTCCCCTAGAGGGTGCCCATATTCATGAGGTTGTTTAAACCTTGGGTGATTGTTGCAGGGAGTTACCTTAGTTGTCTCTCGCACCTTCACTGGTTGGACCTAAGCCCTTAGAATACTAGGTTTACTTTTGGAAGACACTTTTTATATCTTTACTAGTTATGAACTTAATCACCTTGGCTAGTGTTTGGAAGAGTGTGTTTGGTTGGATGAATCTTTGAGAGTCTTTTATAAGTGTGTGTTTATTGTAATTTTTCAACCCCATTGAAGGCCTGATATATATATATATATATATATATATATATTAAATCATAATCTATCAATCAAAGGGGACCCTTGTGATTTTCCTTTGTTTGGAAAACCGGTACCCTTCTAATGGCTACCTTTAATCTTCCTAGATTCATTGTGGTATTGTTGGCTTGGTTATTTTCCACTCCAAATATCCCTAATGCTTCTCAAGTAAGCACCTTATATCAAATACATGAAACCAAATTGGACCCCTTGCTATCTTTACAAGTTAAATCAATTCTTCTTCTAATTCATCTGAAAAAAGTGTTCTCCCTAACTTGCCTAGTACCTAGGAGTTTAATAAGGATAAGAATAGGAAGAACAACAAGAATAAGAGAATACAAGTGGATAATCCACCAACCAATGCAAATCGTGTTGGGAGAAAGCCAATATCCAATGAAAATCATGTTGGGGGCAAGTAACCAATCAATGCGAGTAACATTGGGGGAATTCATACTATTGAGAAACCTAGAAGCATATGATGCAAGCTTAAGTTTACTTATAGGATTTGCAAAGGATACCATCTTAATCACGTATTTCTTTCCAATCTAGAGGCATAGAGAGTATGGTCCTCACCTTAAGGATCTTCTGTTCCCAAAATAATTATGGTTCTCCAACAGTCGATTCAACCATTGGTTGATGAAGTGTTTGAGTTGATGCAATGTTTGGTCTATCCTACTCTCTTATTAGAGAGTGATGTGGCTACCACTCAAGTTTTCATTGATGTCAACCCTTGATGAAATTCTGGTAGGGAATTCTGGTAGCACAAAGGTTTGGGTAATGGACACAAGTTTGTTTGATGTATAATGGTATGAGTTTTAATATATTTTCAGGTAAGACTATTCTAGATGGATAATGCATTTCATTTCATTTATGGTGGTATGTGGAAGATCACATAAATCATCACGGTTTGAGACTTATGGCCTTACGAAGTTCGAGGACCCTCATATGTTCGCTTGAAGCCCCAAAAGGTCAAAGAAGTCAAAGTGCTTGCAAAGAATAAATTATTTAAATAATAAAGTGAAGTGACAAAGTCAAAGAGGATTATTTAAATAATAAAGTGAAGTGAAAAATTCAAAAAGGATTATTTAAATAATAAATTTAAGTGACAAATTCAAAGAGGATTATTTAAATAATAAAGTGAAGTGACAAAGTCAAAGAGGACTATTTAAATAATAAAGTGAAGTAACAAAGTCAAAGAGGATTATTTAAATAATAAAGTGAAGTGACAAAGTCAAGGAGGA
>ML780478.1:178159-189790 GCA_009831015.1 Picea engelmannii
CTTCTAAAAACTCCATTTTTAAAAAGCATCCGCTGGCAGGCCCACTACATCCCGCGGGTACCCGCTAGCAGGCCCACTACAGCCCGCGGGTACCCGCTAGCAAGCCCACTACAGCCCGCGGATACCTAAAAAAACACAAAAAACGGAAGTTTCTGCCAGGACACGAGGCGTTTTGTCAGTTAACTAAAACTCTCCGCCATGCATGGCCGAGAGTTCGACTAAAACCCTAGCTCTTCCTAGCCTATAAAAGGAGGGGTAGGGGTACTAGTCAAGGAGGAAAAAATATAGTAAAGGAACTCTGCCAAATTGCCAAGCCAGTTTTGTCCCAACCCTTTAGCTTTGCCTCAAGCTTTAGGAGAAACTCAAGAAGCAAAGGTCGTATGCAAAAGTTACGACCACAGGAAATTGATGTACTAGCTTACCCAAACGGGGCCCACATGACTTTTGGTGCTTCATCTCCTAGGGTTGGGTTTTTGGATGTATATGGTTTTTGGCATTCTTTCTTATTGTAAAAAGGCCTTCAGAGCCTCATTGTAACCTTCTTCTTGTGAATGCACACTTCCATCACATCTCTTCTCAGAGATAAGCCACCACCATTCCAAGAAGCTTATTTCCACTGCATTTTACAGTTTCAGCTTATTTCGTTATTGAATAAAAAACCAGTTTTACTGTATCTCTGTTATTTTGTGTTAAGCGCTTGTTAATAATATGTATTCATTTCATTCTTCTCATAAAATCCAGATCAGTGGTATCAGAGCGGTCTTCTCCTTGTCGTCTTAATGCATGTCCCCAATGAGGTTGGAGTACAAAGAGTTGGGTCTCGATCTTGTTTCTCTTGAGGACAGAATCTTTCGCATTCCCAAGCGACCTCCCATGGTAGGAGAAAAGAAAGATGACGGGACAGGAGATCCTTTCAAATTGTTGATTGAGGAAGCCCTCATGCAACAAAGGAACGAGATTATGGATAGTTTCACGCAAATCCTTCGGCGACTACCAATAGGTGACGCATCTTCTTCGAACAGAGGTGTCGCCCCCTTCAAGGTACAAAAAAACTTTGATATTCCTATATTTGAAGGTTAGATAGACACAGATGTTGTAGACAAGTGGTTGAATCTACTAGAAGGGTATTTTTCTGTTCATAAATTTTTGGATAGAGAAAAGATTAGTTTTGCACTCCTCAAAGTCGTTCCCCATGTCAAAGATTGGTGGGAAACTTTCTGTGAGAAAAAGGAAACAGTGGAAACCTCATTATTTTCAGTCATGACCACCTGGGAATCCTTCAGGGATGCTATTAAGGAACAATACTACCCTGTCGAAAGTTATGACGACCTGTATACCAAATGGACCACACTGTGGCAAGAAAGAGACCAAGCAGTGCCAGATTTCACAAATATCTTCCATACCTTGCGCACGAAGTTGGGTATCAAAGATTCAGAGAAAAATCTAGTGATCAAGTATCATGATGCTCTGCACAGATACATCCAAACTGAAATGGAATTTCTGGACATCTCATCCTTGGGCGCGGCCTACCGATATGCCATCAAAATCGAGCAGAAGCTCAAGCAAAAGCCGCGGCAATTTGGGCCTGGGAACCCCTCACAACAAAAGCCAGGAAAGGGTAGCCCCAACCCACTGAACAAAGGACAGATAAAATATGGACAGTATCAAGACAACCATCACAAGCCGCAAGCAAAGAAGGACACCAAAAAGACAAACAAAGATACCAGGAAGTGGTGCGACTTCAATAAGAGCCCTTGGCATAACACTGCTGACTGCCGCTCGAAGCAGTCGCTAGTGGCCAAAGTGAAAGCCTCTAAAATAGATGCAGATTCTGACTCAGAGATAGAACCAAAAAGGGGAAGATGGACCATTGACATGGAACGCAGTGCCACCATTGCTACCACCAATCTCCAGCCTGGTGAACCAGATGAGCCAGAAGAAGGAGAGCGCCTCTTCCATTCACAGATGTGGGTAAAAGGCACCCTGCTGCACTTCATCATTGATAGCGGTATCCAGAAGAACCTCATCTTAGCAGAGGTTGTCAAGTAACTGGCCCTGTCAACAATGCTACACCCACAACCCTACACCATTGGATGACTCCGCGAAGGAAGCGATTTTCGTGTCAGCCAACAGTGTTGACTATTGTATGGCATCAAGCCCTTCAAAGACGATGTATTGTGTGATGTTTCTCCTCTCGAAGTTTGTGATGTTCTTTTGGGCGAACCTTATTTATGGAAATGTCATGTTGTATATGAGTCTAGGCCTCATAGTGTTATTATTACTTTGAAGAGGAAATTGTACAGGATACTCGAGGCAGTCCCACCTAGTGCTATTTCCTTGATCTCTGCTAAGAAATGCAGGAAGGTCATCTCGCAGATGGGGACGTTTGTCTTCTTCGTGATTCGCTCTCAGAAAAAGTGAAATATCGCAGCCACATCCAAGGTCTTTGCAACCGATCTCTCCACACAGCAGAAGCAAGTAGATAAGGTCATGGAAGAATACTCGGATATCTTCTCCTCACCTACAGAGGTACCTCTGCACTGCCAGGTCAAGCACCCCATCGATCTAACCCCTGGTGCACCACTGCCCAATGGGCTAGACTATCATTTCTCTTTGTTAGAGAATGAGGAGATCAAGTGACAGATCCAAGAACTGCTCCACAAGGGGCACATCCACCCCAGCTCATCACCTTGTGGGAGCCCAATCATGCTAGTATAGAAGAAATATGGAACCTGGAGACTCTGTATTGATTACCGGTCTCTAAATAAAATCCCTGTCAGAAACCGGTACCCGATTCCCAGAATCGATGACCTCCTTGATCAACTCATGGGGGACAAATACTTTAGTAAGATTGATCTAAATTCTGGCTACCACCAAATCCCGATAGAATAGACAGATGTATGGAATACCACCTTCAAGTCAAAGGAAGGACTTTTTGAATGGTTGGTCATGCCCTTTAGTTTGACAAATGCTCCAGCCACTTTCATGACGATGATGGATGATATCCTGCGACCATTCACCAATACTTTTGAAGTGGTGTATCTGGATGACATTCTAATTTACAACAAGACTTGGGTTGAACACTTCCAACATATTCAACAGGTTCTGTACACCCTGCGGTAGCACAAGCTATACGCCAACCTGGAAAAATGATCCTTTGGCATGGACAGGGTCCATTACCTGGGCTACATCATTGATCAACATGGCGTACATGTGGATCCAGCCAAGATCCAAGTCATCTGTGACTGGCCAGCCCCAACAACACTCACTGAGCTTCAAAGCTTCTTGGGACCTGCTAATTTCTACCGCAGGTTGGTGTTGGGTTTCTCCCATATTGCATGGGCCCTCAGCCAAATAAACAGGGGTGGTGGTAAGGAAAAATTTGCATGGGGTCGGTCCCAACAACAAGCGTTTGATGATTTGAAGCAATGCTTATGCTCAGCCCCAGTACTTTCACTACCGGACCTAAAACATCCCTTTGAGATCAAGACAAATGCTTCAGACTATGTTGTGGGCACCATTCTCACTCAGCACGGCCACCCCGTGGCCTATCATAGTGAGACACTGTCTCATACTTTCCGTGAGTACCCTACTTATGAAAAATAAATGTACTCCATTGTGAAAGCATGCCACCAGTGGAGGCATTACATTCTTGGGAAGGAGACAGTCATCCACACTGATCATAAGCCACTGCAGTTCATGCAGACATAGGGAAAATTGCAGAATGACCGCCATCAAAAGTGGTCCACATACTTGCAGCAATTCCACCTCAACATCAAGTATAAAATAGGAAGCACCAATCATGTCATTGATTTCCTTAGCAGACCACCAGTTTCAGCACTCACCACGGTGCTAGACTCTTGCGGTCATGAGACATCTATATGGCCCCAACTCTATGAGACAGACCCTGACTTCGTCACCACCTACCAAATGTTGGGTCCAAATGCAGTTGTCGATAATTTCCATCTTCAGGATGGGTTGTTATGTCATCTGGGCCATATCTGTGTTCCATCAAGTGAGTGAGCGAAGATGATCTGGGAATCCCACTATAGTCGGGTGGCGGGACACTTCGGCGTCGAAAAGACAGTGGCGATGCTATAGAAACATTTCTACTGGCCGAAACTTCGACAGGAGGTTGGGAAGTATATCAGGTCCTGCACAGCCTACGCTATTGCCAAACTGACCACTAAGAAACAGGGCCTGTACACCCCTCTTCCTACTTCTGACAGGCCACGGGAATCCATCTCAATGGACTACATGTCGGGCCTCCCATCCACCAAGCGGGGAAATGACTGTGTTTTTATGGTTGTTGATCGTTTTTCTAAGATGGTGATTTTGGTTGCCTGCAAGAAGAGCATCACAGCAGAGGCCACTGCCAAGCTCTTCTTTGAACGAGTTTGGGTACATTTTGGAATCCCACAAACCATTGTATCAGATTAGGATAGTCGATTTCTTAGCTCATTCTGGTCGAGCCTCTAGTCAGTGTTGGACACCAAGATCACCAAATCCACGACCTTCCACCCCAAGACAGATGGCCAAACCGAGGTTCTAAATCGAATGATTGTGCATATCCTTCGCATGTATAATTCAAATAACCCTCGCACATGGGATGAGATCCTTCCCTACATCCAACATAGCTACAACCGAGCCTTGCATAGCTCAACCAGACACAACCCCTTTCAAGTGGGGTTGGGATTCCAACTATTGGGTCCCATAGATGTTGCACTTCCCCTTGTGGTCACTTTGAATGACTCATCTCCTGCTCTAAATGAAGCTGACAAAGCCACCCGGTTCATTGAGCTGATCCAACACATCCACCAACAGGTTCGGGATATCCTACAGAAGTCCAATGACAAGTACAAACAACGCCATGATCAACATTAGGTGCCGCATAATTTTCAAGTGGGTGACAAAGTTTGGCGACAAAGTAGAAAGAATGCCTTACAGGACCCCATCAAAAGCTTCACCCACTCCATTATGGACCGTACACTATCACCAAGACCATGGGGGATAATTCTTTTGAGCTCAACATTCCTCCTTTCCTTGTCCTGCACCCAGTGTTCAACGTGGATCTCCTTCACCCTTATTTCCCACCATTATTGGACACATTAGAAGTAGCAGTATAGTTGACACCAATAGAGATCAACCACGACTGCATACAGTAGGCATCCAATGATCAAATTGTGGATAGACAGATAAAGGGAACTTGACAACAAAGGATCCAACTTTATCGATTCGTCAAAGCAGGGCAACTCCTGCATCAAGGCAAGTGGCTCACCCGGGGCTAAATTCAGCAAAACTTTCCTCATCTAATGGGGGACCTCAATGCAATGGAGACCATTGATTCCTAAGTAGGGAGGATTTATCTAGATGGATATTAGTGACCACCCACCTTTTCCAACTGGCTCAAAACATCTTTCTGACATTTTTGGCAATTTACTATTTTTAGCAGTTTTTACTTAAGGGGCCATTTTGAGGGCCTAAATGAGGGTTTTTCAGTATCAATATCCTCAATGATATCCAAATGAATTATTGAGACCCCAAAATTAATCTCGTTGACGATACCTTTCCAACGGGCTATCACACGCCTAAAACGGAGATTGTATGCAAAAGTTACGACCTCGGGAAGTTGATGTACTAGCTTACCCAAACGGGGCCCATATGAATTTTGGCGCTTCATCTCCTAGGGTTAGGTTTTTGTATGTCTAGGGTTTTTGGCATTCTTTCTTATTGTAAAAAGGCCTTCAGAGCCTCATTGTAACCTTCTTCTTGTGAATGCGCACTGTCGTCACAAATCTTCTCAGAGATAAGCCGCCACCATTCCAGCAAGCTTGTTTCCGCTGCATTTTACAGTTTCAACTTATTTCGTTATTGAATAGAAAACTAGTTTTACTGTATCTCTATCATTTTGTTTTAAGCACCTGTTAATAATCTGTATTCATTTCATTCTTCTCATAAAATCCACATCAATGCTACAGGTTGATTACAGCTTGAGGTACAGGTTGATGGATGGTTGATGTATGGTTTATGTCATTAGTACAGGTTGTTTGGTGCAGGTTGATTGGTAAAGGTTTACAACAATATATCTCACAGTGATAGTGTGACATGTTGATTAAGGTTGGTTGTCATTGATGTCAACCCTTGAAGAAAGCGCCATAGCAAAAAGGTTTGGGTAATGGACCCAAGATTGTTTGATGTAAATATGACTCATTATTGTTTTGTCATGTTTGATAAGAAGTAAATATGGATGAACTCCAAAGTGGTCCCCTTATGGTGAAAGCCCTCACGGGAAGACGCTTTATGGAGTAAGAGAACCCATGCTTAATTGTGGCATAATTGTATGAAGGATAGTGAATTTGTTAGGGAAAATATCCTAGATGGATAGTGCTTGTCATGCCATTTCCAGTGGTATGTAGAACGTCACATAACTCCTCACGGTTAGAGAGTTATGACCATGTGAAGTTGGAGAACCCAAGTTTGTTTGATGGATAAGGGTATGAGTTTTTATATATTTGAAGGTAATACTATTCTATATGGATAGTACATATCATTCCATTTCTAGTGGTATGTGGAATGTCACATAACTCCTCACGGTTTCAGAGTTATGGCCTTACGAAATGGAGGGCCTTCATATGTCATCTAGAAGCCCCAAAAGGTCAAAGTAGTCAAAGTGGTTTAAGATATTTTAAAAGGTAAATAATAAAGTGAAGTGATGATTGTGCTATAACAAGTGTTTTGGGTAAAAGTGTCATAACTTCTTCATAACAGATCCAAGTTCAGTGAGACCAAATGTGTTGGTTAGGGTATTGTCTTTATTATGCGGTGTAATAGTTTCATATAAATTCAAAAAACATTCTATGTGGGGAACGCTCTACAAGGTCGCTCTCTAGAATAAGACAAAATTCAGCAAGGTATGCCATTTTTGCTATAACTCCTTTTCTAAGAGGTTACAAGTAGTGAAACCTAGAGGAATTGCATAAACAACAATGAATAACATTATGTATCAGTTTCATATATTTATACATTACAGGTACAAAGTTATGATTACTTCAAGTTAGGGTTGTTGACTAATCCAAAACTAGGCATGTGAGACTAAAGAAAATTTTGATGAAAATGATAGTCTCTTGTTGTTAAAGTTAAGGAAGGTTTGCAGGAATGTGATCATATACACTAGGTCTATTACATAGCTACAAATAAGATTTGGATGATGAAATTGATGAGGGATTTTGGTTGAGGTACATGTTGAGTACATGGTTGAGACAAGTAGTTGATGAGTTGGCACATACATGAGGTGTATAGTTGATGATGTTGGTACATATTTATGAGTCATAGTTGAGGAGTAGTTGAAACATGATTGGTACATAGTTGGTACATGGTTGGATGCACTTATTTATGCTATAGGTTGATTACAGGTTGTTTAGTACAGGTTGGTGCATGGTTGATGCACTTGTTTATGGTACAGGTTGATTACAGGTTGAGGTACAGGTTGATGCATGGTTCAGATTTATTGGTATAGGTTTACAGTGGTATATCTCATAGTGATAGTGTGACAGTGGTTCCATCATTCTACTTCTACTTCAAGGCAATTAGACGGGGCAAGGAGAGGTGGTTGTAGCCACCTTCCAGTTGTAGCCAGAGAACATAGGGGGTTGTAGCCTACTTCTGTTTGTAGCCAGAGAATTGGGGAGTTGGAGCTTCCTTCAGGTTATAGCATGAGAAGCTAGGGGGTTGGATCCTCCTTCTAGTTGCAGCTGGAAAACAAAGGAATTTGGTGCTTCCAATGAATGTAATTCTTCAAGACATATAAGAAAAAACATTCTATGGTTTTCTCCCATTTTGGGTTTCCACGTAAAACATTGGTGTACTGTGTATGTGTATGTGTATGATTGTTCATTTGTTAATTTCTCATTATCGGATGATAATTCTACATTGAAATAACTCTTGGACAATTTGGTTAAAAAGGATTATTATTGCTCTATTACTGATTCACCCCCCCTATTAGTAATCCAACAATTGGTATCAGAGCCGGTTCATTCAAAAATCAGTTTAACCACTAAAAGGTAGATCATGGAGATAAACAACTAGTATAAAGATGGACTACCATAGTTTGATGGACAAAAGTATTCTTTTTGGAGCATAAGGATGAAGACATATATACATGCACAAGGATTTGAAATTTGGCAATCAATTGTAGATGGATACACAACAACAACAGTTCCACCAACAAATGAGAAAGCAGTGAAACTCATTCATAATAATTTCGAAGCCACAAATGCACTTTTGAATGGTCTCAGTGAAACAATATTCACCAAAGTTGCACATTGTAAATCTGCTAAAGAGATTTGGGACAATCTTCGAAATATTTATAAAGGAGATACAAAAGTCAAAGCAGAAAAGCTTCAAACTTACAGGGGTCAGTTCGAACAACTAAAAATGAAGGAAGATGAGAATATTGCAGCCTACTTCTTACGAGTTGATGAAACAGTGAATGAAATCATAGGATTAGGAGAAGAAATCGAAGAATCTGTAATTGTTCAAAAGGTACTAAGATCTCTTCTTATGAGATTTAACCTTAAGATATCAGCATTAGAAGAAATATCAGATCTAAACTCAATAAGCATGGACGAACTACATGGAATCTTCATAGCATATGAAATGAGAACTGAATAGGAAAATCCAAATGTAAAAGAAGCAGCCTTCAAATCATCCAAAAGATCAAAGAAAAAGAAACAGAAACAAGAAGAATATAGAAGCAACAGTGACATCTGAGAAGATGATGAAGAAGTGGTCAACTTCGTCAAAAGACTGAACAAGGGAACCGATGGTAGGTATAAAGGTAAGATTCCTTTAATTTGTTTTAATTGTGATGGTACTGGTCATTTTTCTAACAAATGTCCTCGTAAGAAAAATAGAAATGATGAAGGTTACTCAAAAGGAAAACAAACATATAAAGGAAAAAGAACTACAAATAAATTTTTCAAGAAAAACTTATCCACCAAAGAAGACATCTGATCATCAGATGAAGATGAAGTCAGTGACAGTGAGACTGGAAGAGTTCTATTCATGGAAGTAGAAGACTCTGATGGAGAAGAATCCGAAGAAGAATATGAAGAAGCCAAATAAGAATATGAAGAAGTCGAAGAAGAAATTGAAGAGGTGGATATTGACTCTCGAGAAGAATTAATGTGTTCCATAGAAATTCAGAAGAGAAAAGAAGAAAAACAAGAAGCTACAAGCAGAACTAGACAAGAAAGAAGACACTCAAGAACTAGAGCAAATGATCACAAAATTGAAGGTTCAAATAGAAGAAGATAAAAGAATTGAAGAAGCACTCAAAGAACAGCTAGAAGAAAAGGACAGGATCATTGGAAAGAAGATATTGTCACACTAAGAAAGGATATTCAAAAGAAAAATATGCAGAATAGCTCAAAATTTTTGGATCACATTATCAATAGTCAAAAATATCATTCTAACAAGACCAGACTTGGATACAATTAGATAGAAAAGGGATCAAGCTCCAAAACAAAAGAGCAAGAAACATATCCAAAAAGCTATGCAGAAACAATCAAAGGGGATAAGAAGATATACAAGGAAGATTACAGGGACACTCCTCAACCCAGAAAATTGAAATTCTAGAATCAACAACAAACAGATAGGCCTGAAGAAGAAGAAGGATTCATAAGAGCACCATCTTTCATAAGATCTTCAACTCCCAGTTATCAAACTATATTTTTTGGTTTATGTTATGCATGTAATAATTTTGGACATAAAGCTTTGAATTGCAGAGCTAATAACAAGAACAACAACAACTTTAACAATTATACACAAAAGAGTTATTCAATAAGGCCTAGTGAAACACAAAGAAGAAGTTACAATAGTTTGAATCTTTGATCAATGAAGTGGAATGTTACAAATGTAACAATAATGACAATCCCTCCTAAAGAACCTCAAAAGAATTGTTGATTAAGGTTGGTTGTCATTGATGTCAACCCTTGAAGAAAGCCCTGTAGCACAAAGGTTTGGGTAATGGACCCAATATTGTTTGATGTATATATGACTCATTATTGTTTTTTCATGGTTGATAAGAAGTAAATATGGATGAACTCCAAAGTGGTCCCCTTATGGTGAAATATCTCACGGTAAAACACTTTGTGGAGTAAGAGAACCCATGCTTAATTGTGGAATAATGAGATGAAGGAAAGTGAATTTGTCAGGGAAAATATCCTATATGGATAGTTCTTGTGATGTCATTTCCAGTGGTATGTGGAACGCCACATAATTTCTCACGGTTAGAGAGCTATGGCCATGAAAAGTTGGAGACCCCAGGTTTTGGTAATGGACCCAAGCTTGTTTGATGGGTAACGGTATGAGTTATGATATATTTTCAGATAATACTATTCTATATGGACAGTACATGTCATGACATTTCTGGTGGTATGTAGAACGTCACATAACTCTCACAGTTTGAGAGTTATGGCCTTACGAAGTTGGAGGGCCTTCATATGTCATCTAGAAGCCCCAAAAGGTCAAAGTAGTCAAAGAGGTTTAAGAGATTTTAAAAGGTAAATAATAAAGTGAAGTGCTGATTGTGTTACAATTCAAAGTGAATAAAAAATAAATTATTTCAATAATAAATTTAATGGAGAAATTAGAAGTGCGTTAACCCTAAAATAAGGAAAGTGGGCAAAGTGACCCAGAAGATGTTTTTAAGGAAGCTACTTGGAGAGTAGAAATAAGAGGCAAGGCTCTCTCATTTTAATCACACTTGATCATATTGAATATCTATAGGTTTATGAGATACCCAAGGATATATAAGCCAAAATTCGGAGGAAAGGTCAAGAAAATAAGGCCGAAATGCAAGGAAGGATAAATTATTTTGATGATGTTTTCTAAGATATGTTGTTTACAGCTCATCTCACCATTTTTTCTATAAAACTTTTTATATAATATTTCAGACCATGAAATTTATATTCCATTGAGAAAACATATCCAAGTATCTATGGTAAACAATTTCACTTATGAGTCATTGTATTGTGGGATTTACACTGCGTGGAAAATAGGGTTTGTGGCTAGTCCTGAAACTAGTCACAACCAAGTGTTTTGGGTAAAAGTGTCATAACTTCTTCATAACAGATCTAATTTCAGTGAGACCAAATGTGTTGGTTAGGGTACTGTCTTTATTATGTAGTGTAATAGTTTCATATCAATTCAAAAAACATTCTGTGCGGGGAAAGATCTACAAGGTCGCTCTCTAGAATAAGACAAAATTCAGCAAGGTATGTCATTTTTTCTATAACTCCTTTTCGAAGAGGTTACAAGTAGTGACACCTGGATGAATTGCATAAAAAACAATGAAGAACATTATGTATCAGTTTCATATATTTATACATTACAGGTACAAAGTTATGATTACTTCAAGTTAGGGTTGTTGACTAATCCAAAACTAGGCATGTGAGACTAAAGAAAATTTTGATGAAAATGATAGTCTTGTTGGATCATGTTGTCATTGATGCCAATGGTTTGATTGATTGATGTCATTGATTGATGTCAAGTGATTGATTGATGTCAAAGGATTGATTTATTGATGATTGATGTAATATAATATGTATTTTTCTTGATGAGAATGCATAG
>ML780478.1:191944-215781 GCA_009831015.1 Picea engelmannii
GCTTCCAATGAATGTAATTCTTCAAGACATATAAGAAAAAGCATTCTGTGGTTTTCTCCCGATTTGGGTTTCCACGTAAAACACTGGTGTAATGTGCATGTGTGTGATTGTTTATTTATTACTGCTCATTATTGGATAATAATACTACATTGATATAACATTTGAAGAAAAAGGATTAAAATTACGTTATTAGTGATTCACCCCCCCTCTCAGTAATCCAACAAGTCTCTTGTTGTTAAAGTTAAGGAAGGTTTGCAAGAATGTGATCATATACACTAGGCCTATTACATAGCTACAAATTAGATTTGTATGACGAAATTGATGAGGGATTTTGGTTGAGGTACATGTTGAGTACATGGTTGGGACAAGTAGTTGATGAGTTGGCACATACATGAGGTGTATAATTGATGATGTTGGTACATATTGATGAGTCATAGTTGAGGAGTAGTTGAAACATGATTGGTACATACTTGGTACATGGTTGGATGCACTTATTTATGCTACAGGTTGATTACAGATTGTTTAGTACAGGTTGGTGCATGGTTGATGCACTTGTTTATGGTACAGGTTGATTACAGGTTGTGGTAGAAGTTGATCCATGGTTGATGCATGGTTCATATTTATTGGTACAGGTTTACAGTGGTATATCTCATAGTGATAGTGTGACAGTGGTTCCATCATTCTACTTCTAATTCAGGGCAGTTAGACGGGGCAAGGATAGGTGGTTGTAGCCACCTTCCAGTTGTAGCCAGAGAACATAGGGGGTTGTAATCTCCTTCTATTTGTAGCCAGAGAATTGGGGAGTTGGAGCTTCCTTCAGGTTATAGCCTGAGAAGCTAGGGCATTGGAGCCTCCTTCCAGTTGCAGCTGGAAAACAAAGGATGTTGGTGCTTCCAATGAATGTAATTCTTCAAGACATATAAGAAAAAACATTCTGTGTTTTTCTCCCGTTTTGGGTTTCCACGTAAAACACTGGTGTACTATGTATGTGTATGATTATTCATTTGTTCATCTCTCATTATTGGATGATAATTCTACATTGACATAACTCTTGGATTTTTTGGTTAAAAAAGATTATTATTGCTCTATTACTGATTCACCCCCCCTATTAGTAATCCAACAATTGGTATAAGAGTCGGTTCTTTCAAAAATCAGTTTAACCACTGAAAGGTAGATCATGGAGAGAAACAACTAGTATAAAGATGGAATACCATAGTTTGATGGACAGAAGTATTCTTTTTGGAGCATAAGGATGAAGACATATATACAGGCACAGAGATTTGAAATTTGGCAATCAATTGTAGATGGATACACAACACCAATAGTTCCACCAACAAATGACAAAGAAGTGAAGCTCGTTCAGAATAATTCCAAAGCCACAAATGCACCTCTGAATGGTCTCAGTGAAACAGTATTCACCAAAGTTTCACATTGTAAATCTGCTAAAGAGATTTGGGACAAGCTTCAAAATATTTATAAAGGAGATACAAAAGTCAAAGAAGAAAAGCTTCAAACTTACAGGGCTCAGTTCAAACAACTAAAAATGAAGGAAGATGAGAATATTGCATCCTACTTCTTACGAGTTGATGAAACAGTGAATGAAATCATAGGATCATGAGAAGAAATCGAAGAATATGTAATTGTTCAAAAGGTACTAAGATCTCTTCCTATGAGATTTAATCCTAAGATATCAGCCTTAGAAGAAAGATCATATCTAAACTCAATAATCATGGACGAGCTGCATGGAATCTTCACAGCATATGAAATGAGAACTGAACAGGAAAATCCAAATGTAAAAGAAGCAGCCTTCAAAGCATCCAAAAGATCAAAGAAAAAGAAAGAGAAACAAGAATAATATAGCAGCAACAGTGACGTCTCGGAAGATGATGAAGAAGTGGTCAACTTCGTCAAAAGACTGAACAAGGGAACCGATGGTAGGTATAAAGGTAAGATTCCTTTAATTTATTTTAATTGTGATGGTATTGGTCATTTTTCTAACAAATGTCCTCGTAAGAAAAATAGAAATGATGAAGGTTACTCAAAATGAAAACAAACATATAAAGGAAAAAGAACTACAAATAATTTTTTCAAGAAAAACTTATCCACCAAAGAAGACATCTGATCATCAGATGAAGATGAAGTTAGTGACAGTGAGACAGGAATAGTTCTATTCATGGCAGTAGAAGACTCTGATGTATAAGAATCTGAAGAAGAATATGAGGAAGCCAAATAAGAATATGAATAAGTCGAAGAAGAAATTGAAGAGGTGAAAATTGACTTTCGAGAAGAATTAATGCGTTCCATAGAAGTTATCAGAAGAGAAAAGAAGAAAAAAAAGAAACTACAAGAAGAGATAGACAAGAAACAAGACACTCAAGAACTAGAACAAATGATCACAAAATTAAAGGTTCAAATAGAAGAAGATAAAAGAATTGAAGAAGCACTCAAACAACAACTAGAAGAAAATGACAGGATCATTGGAAAGAAGATATTGTCACACTAAGAAAGGATATTCAAAAGAAAAATATGTAGAATAGCTCAAAATTTTTGGATGACATTATCAATAGTCAAAAATCTCATTTTGACAAGACCGGACTTGGATACAATTAGATAGAAAAGGGATCAAGCTCCAAAACAAAAGAGCAAGAAACATATCCAAAAAGCTATGCATAAACAATCAAAGGGGATAAGAAGATATACAAGGAAGATTACAAAGACACTCCTCAACTGAGAAGATTGAAATTATAGAATCAACAACAGACAGATAGGCCTCAAGAAGATGAAGGATTCATAAGAGCACCATCTTTCATAGGATATTCAAATCCCAGTTATCAAACTATATTTTTTGGTTTATGTTATGCATGTAATAATTTTGGACATAAAGCTTTGAATTGCAGAGCTAATAACAGGAACAACAACAACTTTAACAATTATACACAAAAGGGTTATTCAATAAGGCCTAGTGAAACACAAATAAGAAGTTACAATAGTTTGAATCTTTGAGCAATGAAGTGGAATGTTACAAATGTAACAATAATGACAATCCCTCCTAAAGAACCTCAACATAATTGTTGATTAAGGTTGGTTGTCATTGATGTCAACCCTTGAAGAAATCCCTATAGCACAAAGGTTTGGGTAATGGACCCAATATTGTTTGATTTATATATGACTCATTATTGTTTTGTCATGGTTGATAAGAAGTAAATATGGATGAACTTCAAAGTGGTCCCCTTATGGTGAAATCTCTCACGGGAAGACGCTTTGTGGAGTAAGAGAACCCATGATTAATTGTGGAATAATGAGATGAAGGAAAGTGAATTTTTCAGGGAAAATATCCTATATGGATAGTGCTTGTCATGTCATTTCCAGTGGTATGTGGAACGCCATATAATTCGTCATGGTTAGAGAGTTATGGCCATGAGAAGTTGGGGACCCCAGGTTTGGGTAATGGACCCAAGTTTGTTTGATGGGTAACTGTATGAGTTATGATATATTTTCAGATAATACTATTCTATATGGATATTACATGTCATGCCATTTCTTGTGGTATGTAGAACGTCACATAACTCTCACGGTTTGAGAGTTATGGCCTCACGAAGTTGGAGGGCCTTCATATGTCATATAGAAGCCCCAAAAGGTCAAAGTAGTCAAAGTGGTTTAAGAGATTTTAAAAGGTAAATAATAAAGCGAAGTGATGATTGTGTTATAATTCAAAGTGAATAAACAATAAATTATTTCAATAATATATTTAATGGAGAAATTAGAAGTGCGTTAATCCTAAAATCAAGAAAGTGGGCAAAGTGACCTAGAAGATGTTTTTAAGGAAGCTACTTGGAGAGTATAAATAAGAGGAAAGGCTCTCTGATTTTAATCACACTTGATCATATTGAATATCTATAGGTTTATGAGGTACCCAAGGATATCTAAGCCAAAATTTGAAGGGAAGGTCAAGAAAATAAGGCCGAAATGCAAGGAAGGATAAATTATTTTGATGATGTTTTCTAAGATATGTTGTTTACAGCTCATCTCACCATTTTTGCTATAAATTTTTTTATATAATGTTTCAGACCATGAAATTTATATTCCATTGAGAAAACATACCCAAGTATATGTGGTAAAAAAATTCACTTATGAGTCGTCATATTGTGGGAGTTACACTCCGTGGAAAATAGGGTTTGTGGCTAGTCCTGAAACTAGTCACAAACAAGTGTTTTGGGTAAAAGTGTCATAACTTCTTCATAACAGATCCAAGTTTAGTGAGACCAAATGTGTTGGATAAGGTACTATATTTATTATGCAGTGTAATAGTTTCATATCAATTCAAAAAATATTCTGTTCGGGGAACGCTCTATAAGGTCACTCTCTAGAATAAGACAAAATTTAGCAAGGTATGTCGTTTTTGCTATAACTCCTTTTCTAAGAGGTTACAAGTAGTGACACCTTGAGGAATTGCATAAAAAAAAATGAAGAACATTATGTATTAGTTTCATATATTTATACATTACAGGTACAAAGGTATGATTACTTCAAGTTAGGGTTGTTGACTAATCCAAAACTAGGCATGTGAGACTAAAGAAAATTTTGATGAAAATGATAGTCTCTTGTTGTTAAAGTTAAGGAAGGTTTGCATGAATGTGATCATATACACTAGGTCGATTACAGAGCTACAAATCAGATTTGGATGATGAAATTGTTGAGGGATTTTGGTTGAGGTACATGTTGAGTACATGGTTGAGACAAGTAGTTGATGAGTTGGCACATACATGAGGTGTATAGTTGATGATGTTGGTACATATTGATGAGTCATAGTTGAGGAGTAGTTGACACATGATTGGTACATACTTGGTACATGGTTGGATGCACTTATTTATGCTACAGGTTGATTACAGGCTGTTTAGTACAGGTTGGTGCATGGTTGATTCACTTGTTTATGGTACAGGTTGATTACAGGTTGAGGTACAGGTTGATCCATGGTTGATTCTTGGTTCAGATTTATTGGTACAGGTTTACAGTGGTATATCTCACAGTGATAGTGTGAAAGTGGTTCCATCATTCTACTTCTACTTCAGGGCGGTTAGACGGGGCAAGGACAGGTGGTTGTAGCCACCTTCCATTTGTAGCCAAAGAACATAAGGGGTTATAGCCTCCTTCTATTTGTAGCCAGAGAATTGGGGAGTTGGAGCTTCCTTCAGGTTATAGCCTGAGAATCTAGGGGGTTGGAGCCTCCTTCCAGTTGTAGCTGAAAAACAAAGGAAGTTGGTTCTTTCAATGAATGTAAATCTTCAAGACATATAAGAAAAAACATTCTGTGGTTTTCTCCCGTTTTGTGTTTCCACGTAAAACACTGGTGTACTGTGTATGTGTATGATTATTCATTTGTTCATTTCTCATTATTTGATGATAATTCTACATTGACATAACTCTTGGATTATTTGGTTAAAAAAGATTATTATTGCTCTATTACTCATTCACCCCCCTATTAGTAATCCAACAATTGGTATCAGAGTCGGTTCCTTCAGAAATCAATTTAACCACTGAAAGGTAGATCATGGAGAGAAACAACTAGTATAAAGATGGAATACCATAGTTTGATGGAAATAAGTATTCTTTTTGGAGCATAAGGATGAAGACATATATACAGGCATAGGGATTTGAAATTTGGCAATCAATTGTAGATGGATACATAGCACCAACAGTTCCACCAACAAATGACAAAGGAGTGAAGCTCGTTCTAAATAATTCCAAAGCCACAAATGCACTTTTGAATGGTCTCAATGAAATAGTATTCACCAAAGTTTCACATTGTAAATCTGCTAAAGAGATTTGGGACAAGCTTCGAAATATTTATAAAGGAGATACAAAAGTCAAAGAAGAAAAGCTTCAAACTTACAGGGGTCAGTTCAAACAACTAAAAATGAAGGAAGATGAGAATATTGTAGCCTACTTCTTATGAGTCGATGAAACAATGAATGAAATCATAGGATTAGGAGAAGAAATCGAAGAATCTGTAATTTTTCAAAATGTACTAAGATCTCTTCCTATAAGATTTAACCCTAAGATATCAGCATTAGAAGAAAGATCAGATCTAAACTCAATAAGTATGGATGAACTGCATGGAATCTTCACATCATATGAAATGAGAAATGAACATGAAAATCCAAATGTAAAAGAAGCAGCCTTCAAAGCATCCAAAAGATCAAAGAAAAAGAAAGAGATACAAGAAGAATATAGCAGCAATAGTGACGTCTCGGAAGATGATGAAGAAGTGGTCAACTTCGTCAAAAGACTGAACAAGGGAACTGATGGTAGGTATAATGGTAAGCTTCCTTTAATTTGTTTTAATTGTGATGGTATTGGTCATTTTTCTAACAAATTTCCTCGTAAGAAAAATAGAAATGATGAAGGTTACTCAAAATGAAAACAAACATATAAAGGAAAAAGAACTACAAAGAATATTTTCAAGAAAAACTTATGCACCAAAGTAGACATCTGATCATCAGATGAAGATGAAGTCACTGACAGTGAGACAGGAAGAGTTCTATTCATGGCAGTAGAAGACTCTGATGTAGAAGAGTCTAAAGAAGAATATGAAGAAACCAAATAAGAATATGAAGAAGTCGAAGAAGAAATTGAAGAGGCGGAAATTGACTTTTGAGAAGAATTAATGTGTTCCATAGAAGTGATCAGAAGTGAAAAGAAGAAAAACAAGAAACTACAAGAAGAACTAGACAAGAAACAAGACACTCAAGAAATAGAACAAATGATCACAAAATTGAAGGTTCAAATAGAAGAAGATAAAAGAATTGAAGAAACACTCAAAGAACAGCTAGAATAAAAGGACATGATCATTGGAAAGAAGATATTGTCACACTAAGAAAGGATATTCAAAAGAAAAATATGCAGAATAGCTCAAAATTTTTGGATGACATTATCAATAGTCAAAAATCTCATTTTGACAAGACTATACTTGGATACAATTAGATAGAAAAGGAATCAAGCTCCAAAACAAAAGAGCAAGAAACATATCCAAAAATTTATGCAAAAACAATCAAAGGGGATAAGAAGATATACAAGGAAGATTACAGGGACACTCCTCAACCGAGAAGATTGAAATTCTAGAATCAACAACAAATAGATAGGCCTCAAGAAGAAGAAGAAGGATTCATAAGAGCACCATCTTTCATAATATCTTCAACTCCCAGTTATGAAACTATATTTTTTGGTTTATGTTATGCATGTAATAATTTTGGACATAAAGCTTTGAATTGCAGAGCTAATAACAAGAACAACAACAACTTTAAAAATTATACGCAAAAGGGTTATTCAATAAGGCCTAGTGAAACACAAAGAAGAAGTTACAACTGTTTGAATCTTTGAGCAATGAAGTGGAATGTTACAAATGTAACAATAATGACAATCCCTCCTAAAGAACCTCAACATAATTGTTGATTAAGGTGGGCTGTTATTGATGTCAACCCTTGAAGAAAGCCCTGTAGAACAAAGGTTTGGGTAATGGACCCAATATTGTTTGATGTAAATATGACTCATTATTGTTTTGTCATGGTTGATAAAAAGTAAATATGGATGAACTCCAAAGTGGTCGCCTTATGGTGAAATCCCTCATGGGAAGACATTTTGTGGAGTAAGAGAGCCCATGCTTAATTTTGGAATAATGATATGAAGGAAAGTGAATTTGTCAAGGAAAATATCCTATATGGATAGTGCTTGTCATGTCATTTCCGGTGGTATGTGGAACGCCACATAATTCTTCACGGTCAGAGAGTTATCGCCATGAGAAGTTGGAGACCCCAGGTTTGGGTAATGGACTCAAGTTTGTTTCATGGGTAACAGTATGAGTTATGATATATTTTCAGATAATACTATTCTATATGGACATTACATGTCATGCCATTTCTGGTGGTATGTAGAATGTCACATAACTCCTCACGGTTTAAGAGTTATGGCCTTACGAAGTTGGAGGGCCTTCATATGTCATCTAGAAGCCCCAAAAGGTCAAAGTAGTCAAAGTGGTTTAAGAGATTTTAAAAGGTAAATAATAAAGTGAAGTGATGATTGTGTTATAATTCAAGGTGAATAAAAAATAAATTATTTCAATAATAAATTTAATGGAGAAATTAGAAGTGCGTTAACCCTAAAATAAGGAAAGTGGGCAAAGTGACCTAGAAGATGTTTTTAAGGAAGCTACTTGGAGAGTATAAATAGGAGGCAAGACTCTCTCATTTTAATCACACTTGATCATATTGAATATTTATGGGTCTATGAGGTACCCAAGGATATCTAAGCCAAAATTCAGAGGGAAGTTCAAGAAAATAAGGCCAAAATGCAAGGAAGGATAAATTATTTTGATGGTGCTTTCTAAGATATGTTGTTTACAGGTCATCTCACCATTTTTGCTATAAATTGTTTTATATAATGTTTTAGAAAATGAAAATTATGTTCCATTGAGAAAACATACCCAAGTATATGTGGTAAAAAATTTCACTTATGAGTCGTTGTATTGTGGGAGTTACACTCCGTGGAAATTAGGGTTTGTGGCTAGTCCTGAAACTTGTCACAAATAAGTGTTTTGGGTAAAAGTGTCATAACTTCTTCATAACAGATCCAAGTTCAGTGAGACCAAATGTGTTGGTTAGGTTACTATATTTTTTATGCAGTGTAATAGTTTCATATCAATTCAAAAAATATTCAGTGCGAGGAACGCTCTAGAAGGTCGCTCTCTAGAATAAGACAAAATTCAGCAAGGTATGTCATTTTTTCTATAACTCCTTTTCTAAGAGGTTACAAGTAGTGGCACCTTGAGGAATTGCATAAAAAACAATGAAGAACATTATTTATCATTTTCATATATTTATACATTACAGGTACAAAGTTATGATTACTTCAAGTTAGGGTTGTTGACTAATCCAAAACTAGGCATGTGAGACTAAAGAAAATTTGGATGAAAATGATAGTCTCTTGTTGTTAAAGTTAAGGAAGGTTTGTAGGAATGTGATCATATACACTAGGTCTATTACAGAGCTACAAATCAGATATGGATGATGAAATTCATGAGGGATTTTGGTTGAGGTACATGTTGAGTACATGGTTGAGACAAGTAGTTGATGAGTTGACACATACATGAGGTGTATAGTTGATGATGTTGGTACATATTGATGAGTCATAGTTGAGGAGTAGTTGACACATGATTGGTACATACTTGGTACATGGTTGGATTCATGTATTTATGCTACAGGTTGATTACAGATTGTTTAGTACAGGTTGATGCATGGTTGATTCACTTGTTTATGGTACAGGTTGATTACAGGTTGAGGTACAGGTTGATCCATGGTTGATGCATGGTTCAGATTTATTGGTACAGGTTTACAGTGGTATATCTCACAGTGATAGTGTGACAGTGGTCCCATCATTCTACTTCTACTTCAGGGTGGTTAGACGGGGCAAGGACAGGTGGTTGTAGCCACCTTCCGGTTGTAGCCAGAGAACATAGGGGGTTGTAGCCTCCTTTTGTTTGTAGCCAGAGAATTGGGGAGTTGGAGCTTCCTTCAGGTTATAGCCTGAGAATCTAAGGGGTTGGAGCCTCCTTCTAGTTGCAGCTGCAAAACAAAGGAAGTTGGTTCTTCCAATGAATTCAATTCTTCAAGACATATAAGAAAAAACATTCTGTGGTTTTCTCCTGTTTTGGGTTTCCACGTAAAACACTGGTGTACTGTGTATGTGTATGATTATTCATTTGTTCATTTCTCATTATTGGATGATAATTCTACATTGACATAACTCTTGGATTATTTTGTTAAAAGGCATTATGATTGCTCTATTACTAATTCACGCCCCCTATTAGTAATCCAATAATTGTTACCAGAGCCGGTTCCTTCAGAAATCAATTTAACCACTGAAAGGTAGATCATGGAGAGAAAAAACTAGTATAAAGATGGAATACCATAGTATGATGGACATAAGTATTATTTTTGGAGCATAAGGGTGAAGACATATATACAGGCACAAGGATTTGAAATTTGACAACCAATTGTAGATGGATACACAACACCAATAGTTCCACCAACAAATGACAAAGTAGTGAAACTCGTTCGGAATAATTCCAAAGCCACAAATGCACTTCTCAATGGTCTCAGTGAAACAATATTCACCAAAGTTTCACATTGTAAATATGCTAAAGAGATTTGGGACAAGCTTCGAAATATTTATAAAGGAGATACAAAAGTCAAAGCAGAAAAGCTTCAAACTTATAGGGGTTAGTTTGAATGACTAAAAATGAAGGAAGATGAGAATATTGCAGCCTACTTCTTATGAGTCGACGAAACAATGAATGAAATCATAGGATTAGGAGAAGAAATCGAAGAATCTGTAATTGTTCAAAATGTACTAAGATCTCTTACTATGAGATTTAACCCTAAGATATCAACATTAGAAGAAAGATCAGATCTAAACTCAATAAGCATGGACGAACTACATGGAATCTTCACAGCATATGAAATGAGAACTGAACAAGAAAATCCAAATGTAAAAGAAGCAGCCTTCAAAGCATCCAAAAGATCAAAGAAAAAGAAAGAGAAACAATAAGAATATAGCAACAACAATGACGTCTCGGAAGATGATGAAGAAGTGGTCAACTTCGTCAAAAGACTGAACAAGGGAACCGATGGTAGGTATAAAGGTAAGCTTCCTTTAATTTGTTTTAATTGTGATGGTATTGGTCATTTTTCTAATAAATTTCCTCGTAAGAAAAATAGAAATGATGAAGGTTACTCAAAAGGAAAACAAACATATAAAGGAAAAAGAACTACAAAGAATTTTTTCAAGAAAAACTTATGCACCAAAGAAGACATATGATCATCAAATGAAGATGAAGTCAGTGAGAGTGAGACAGGAAGAGTTCTATTGATGGCAGTAGAAGACTCTGATGTAGAAGAATCTGAAGAAGAATATGAAGAAGCCAAATAAGAATATGAAGAAGTCGAAGAAGAAATTGAAGAGGCGGAAATTGACTTTGGAGAAAAATTAATGTGTTACATAGAAGTTATCAGAAGAGAAAAGAAGAAAAACAAGAAACTACAAGAAGAACTAGACATTAAAGAAGACTCTCAAGGACTAGAACAAATGATCACAAAATTGAAGGTTCAAATAGAAGAAGATAAAAGAAATGAAGAAGCACTCAAATAATAGCTAGAAGAAAAGGACAAGATCATTGGAAAAAAGATATTGTCACACTAAGAAAGAATATTCAAAAGAAAAATATGCATAATAACTCAAAATTTTTGGATGACATTATCAATAGTCAAAAATCTCATTTTGACAAGACCGGACTTGGATACAATTAGATAGAAAAGGGATCAAGCTCCAAAACAAAAGAGAAAGAAACATATCCAAAAAGCTATGCAGAAGCAATCAAAGGGGATAAGAAGATATACAAGGAAGATTACAGGGACACTCCTCAACCGAGAAGATTGAAATTATAGAATCAATAATAGACAGATAGGCCTCAAGAAGAATAAGGATTCATAAGAGCACCATCTTTCATAAGATCTTCAACTCCCGGTTATCAAACTATATTTTTTGGTTTATGTTATGCATGTAATAATTTTGAACATAAAGCTTTGAATTGCATAGCTAATAACAGGAACAACAACTTTAACAATTATACACAAAAGGGTTATTCAATAAGGCCTAGTGAAACACAAAGAAGAAGTTACAACAGTTTGAATCTTTGAGCAATGAAGTGGAATGTTACAAATGTAACAATAATGACAATCCCTCCTAAAGAACCTCAACACAATTGTTGATTAAGGTTGGTTGTCATTGGTGTCAACCCTTGAAGAAATCCCTATAGCACAAAGGTTTGGGTAATGGACCCAATATTGTTTTATGTAAATATGACTCATTATTGTTTTGTCATGGTTGATAAGAAGTAAATATGGATGAACTCCAAAGTGGTCCCCTTATGGTGAAATCCCTCACGGGAAGACGCTTTGTGGAGTAAGAGAACCCATGCTTAATTGTGGAATAATGAGATGAAGGAAAGTGAATTTGTCAGGGAAAATATCCTATATGAATAATGCTTGTCATGTCATTTTTGGTGGTATGTGGAACGCCACATAATTCCTCACGGTTAGAGAGTTATGGCGATGAGAAGTTGGAGACCCCGGGTTTGGGTAATGGACCCAAGTTTGTTTGATGGGTAACGGTATGAGTTATGATATATTTTCAGATAATATTATTCTATATGGACATTACATGTCATGCCGTTTCTGGTGGTATGTAGAACATCACATAACTCCTCACGGTTTGAGAGTTATGGCCTTACGAAGTTGGAGGGCCTTCATATGTCATCTAGAAGCCCCAAAAGGTCAAAGTAGTCAAAGTGGTTTAAGAGATTTTAAAAGGTAAATAATAAAGTGAAGTGATCATTTTGTTATAATTCAAAGTAAGTAAAAAATAAATTATTTCAATAATAAATTTAATGGATAAATTAGAAGTTTGTTAACCCTAAAATAAGGAAAGTGGGCAAAGTGACCTAGAAGATGTTTTTAAGGAAGCTACTTGGAGAGTATAAATAAGAGACAAGGCTCTCTCATTTTAATAACACTTCATCATATTGAATATCTATAGGTTTATGAGGTACCCAAGGATATATAAGCAAAAATTCGGAGGGAAGGTCAAGAAAATAAGGCCGAAATGCAAGGAAGGATAAATTATTTTGATGGTGTTTTCTAAGATATGTTGTTTACAACTGATCTCACCATTTTCGCTATAATTTTTTTTATATAATGTTTCAGACCATGAAATTTATATTACATTGAGAAAACATACCCAAGTATCTATGGCAAAAATTTTTTCTTATGAGTCGTTGTATTGAGGGAGTTACACTCCATGGAAAATAGGGTTTGTGGCTAGTCCTGAAACTAGTCACAAACAAGTGTTTTGGGTAAAAGTGTCATAAATTCTTCATAACAGATCCAAGTTCAGTGAGACAAAATGTTTTGGTTAGGTTATTGTCTTTATTATGTGGTGTAATAGTTTCATATCAATTCAAAAAATATTATGTGCGGGGAATTCTCTACAAGTTCGCTCTCTAGAATAAGACAAAATTCAGCAAGGTATGTCATTTTTGCTATAACTCCTTTTCTAAGAGGTTACAAGTAGTGACACCTAGAGGAATTGCATAAAAAGCAATGAAGAACATTATGTATCAGTTTCATATATTTATACATTACACGTACAAAGTTATGATTACTTCAAGTTAGGGTTGTTGACTAATCCAAAACTAGGCATGTGAGACTAAAGAAAATTTTGATGAAAATGATAGTCTCTTGTTATTAAGGTTAAGGAAGGTTTGCAGGAATGTGATCATATACACTAGGTATATTACAGAGCTACAAATTAGATTTGTATGATGAAATTGATGAGGGATTTTGGTTGAGGTACATGTTGAGTACATGGTTGAGACAAGTAGTTGATGAGTTGGCACATACATGAGGTGTATAGTTGATGATTTTGGTACATATTGATGAGTCATAGTTGAGGAGTAGTTGACACATTATTGGTACATACTTGGTACATGGTTGGATGCACTTATTTATGCTACAGGTTGATTACAGGTTGTTTAGTACATGTTGGTGCATGGTTGATGCACTTGTTTATGGTACAGGTTGATTACAGGTTGAGGTACAGGTTGATCCATGGTTGATGCATGGTTCAGATTTTTTGGTACAGGTTTACAGTGGTATATCTCACAGTGATAGTGTGACAGTGGTTCCATCATTCTACTTCTACTTCAGGGCGGTTAGATGGGGCAAGGACAGGTGGTTGTAGCCACCTTCCTGTTGTAGCTAGAGAACATAGGGGGTTGTAGCCTCCTTCTGTTTGTAGCCAGAGAATTGGGGAGTTGGAGCTTCCTTTAGGTTATAGCCTGAGAAGCTAGGGTGTTGGAGCCTCCTTCCAGTTGCACCTAGAAAACAAAGGAAGTTGGTGCTTCCAATGAATGTAATTCTTCAAGACATATAAGAAAAAACATTCTGTGGTTTTCTCCCGTTTTGGGCTTCCACGTAAAACACTGGTGTACTGTGTATGTGTATGATTGTTCATTTGTTCATTTCTCATTATTGGATGATAATTCTACATTGACAGAACTCTTGGATTATTTGGTTAAAAAGATTATTATTTCTCTATTACTGATTCACCCCCCTATTAGTAATCCAACAATTGGTATCCGAGCCGATTCCTTGAGAAATCAGTTTAACGACTGAAAGGTAGATGATGTAGAGCAACAACTAGTATAAATATGGAATACCACAGTTTGATGGACAAAATTTTTATTTTTGGAGCATAAGGATGAAGACATATATACAGGCACAAGGATTTGAAATTTGGTAATCAATTGTAGATGGATACACAGCGCCAATAGTTCCAGCAACAAATGACAAAGCAATGATGCTCGTTCAGAATAATTCCAAAGCCACAAATGCACTTCTGAATGGTCTCAGTGAAACAGTATTCACCAAAGTTTCACATTGTAAATCTGCTAAAGAGATTTGGGACAAGCTTCGAAATATTTATAAAGGAGATACAAAAGTCAAAGTAGAAAATCTTCAAACTTACAGGGGTCAGTTCGAACAACTAAAAATGAAGCAAGATGAGAATATTGCAGCCTACTTCTTACGAGTCGTTGAAACAATGAATGAAATCATAGGATTAGGAGAAGAAATCGAAGAATCTATAATTGTTCAAAAGGTACTAAGATCTCTTCCTATGAGATTTAACCCTAAGATATCAGCATTAGAAGAAAGATCAGATCTAAACTCAATAAGCATGGATGAACTGCATGGAATCTTCACAGCATATGAAATGAGAACTGAACAGGAAAATTCAAATGTAAAAGAAGCAGAATTCAAAGCATCCAAAAGATCAAAGAAAAAGAAAGAGAAACAAGAAGAATATAACAGCAATAGTGATGTCTCGGAATATGATGAAGAAGTGGTCAACTTCATTAAAAGACTGAACAAGGGAATTGATGGTAGGTATAAACGTAAGCTTCCTTTAATTTGTTTTAATTGTGATGGTATCGGTCATTTTTCTAACAAATGTCCTTGTAATAAAAATAGAAATGATGAAGGTTACTCAAAAGGAAAACAAAGATATAAAGGAAAAATAACTACAAACAAATTTTTCAAGAAAAACTTATGCACGAAAGAAGACATCTGATCATCATATGAAGATGAAGTCACTGAGAGTGAGACAGGAAGAGTTCTATTCATGGCAGTAGAAGACTCTGATGTAGAAGAATCTGGAGAAGAATATGAAGAAGCCAAATAAGAATATGAAGAAGTCGAAGAAGAAATTCAAGAGGCGGAAATTAACATTGGAGAAGAATTAATGTGTTCCATAGAAGTTATCAGAAGAGAAAAGAAGAAAAAGAAGAAACTGCAAGCATAACTAGACAAGAAAGAAGACACTCAAGAACTAGAACAAATGATCACAAAATTGAAGGTTCAAATAGAAGAAGATAAAATAATTGAAGAAGCACTCAAAGAACATCTAGAAGAAAAGGACATGATCATTGGAAAGAAGATATTGTCACACTAAGAAAGGATATTCAAAAGAAAAATATGCAGAATAGCTCAAAATTTTTGGATGACATTATCAATAGTCAAAAATCTCATTTTGACAAGACCAGACATGGATACAATTAGATAGAAAAGGGATCAAGCTCCAAAACAAAAGAGCAAGAAACATATCCAAAAATCTATGCAAAAACAATCAAAGGGGATAAGAAGATATACAAGGAATATTACATGGACACTCCTCAACCGAGAAGATTGAAATTCTAAAATCAACAATAGGTAGATAGGCCTCAATAAGAAGAAGGATTCATAAGAGCACCATCTTTCATAAGATCTTGAAATCCCAGTTGTCAAACTATATTTTTTGGTTTATGTTATGCATGTAATAATTTTGGACATAAAGCTTTGAATTGTAGAGCTAATAACAGGAACAACAACAACTTTAAAAATTATACACAAAAGGGTTATTCAATAAGGCCTAGTGAAACACAAAGAAGAAGTTACAACAGTTTGAATCTTTGAGCAATGAAGTGGAATGTTACAAATGTAACAGTAATGACGATCCCTCCTAAAGAACCTCAACAGAATTGTTGATTAAGGTTGGTTGTCATTGATGTCAACCCTTGAAGAAATCCCTGTAGCACAAAGGTTTGGGTAATGGACCCAATATTGTTTGATGTAAATATGACTCATTATTTTTTGTTCATGGTTGATAAGAAGTAAATATGGATGAACTCCAAAGTGGTCCCCTTATGGTGAAATCCCTCACGGGAAGACGCTTTGTGGAGTAAGAGAACCAATGATTAATTGTGGAATAATGAGATGAAGGAAAGTGAATTTGTTAGGGAAAATATCCTATATATATAGTGCTTGTCATGCCATTTCCAGTGGTATGTGGAACGCCACATAATTCCTCATGGTTAGAGAGTTATGGCCATGAGAGGTTGGAGACCCCAGGTTTGGGTAATGGACCCAAGTTTGTTTGATGGGTAATGGTATGAGTTATGATATAATTTCAGATAATACTATTCTATATGGGAAATACATGTCGTGTCATTTCTGGTGGTATGTAGAATGTCACATAACTCCTCACGGTTTGAGAGTTATGACCTTACGAAGTTTGAGGACCCTCATATGTCATCTAGAAGCCCCAAAAGGTCAAAGTAGTCAAAGTGGTTTAAGAGTTTTTAAAAGGTAAAAAATAAAGTGAAGTGATGTGTGTATTATAATTCAAAGTGAATACAAAAGAAATTGTTGCAATAATAAATTTAATGGAGAAATTAAAAGTGGAGCCAACCCTAAAATAAGGAAAGTGGGCCAAGTGACCTAAAAGATGTTTTTAAGGAAGCTACTTGGAGAGTATAAATAAGAGGCAAGGCTCTCTCATTTGAATCACACTTGAGAATACTGAATGTATATATGTGTTTGAGGTAACCAAGGATATCTAAACTGTAATTTTAAGTAAAGGTGAAAAAAAGAAGGCCGAAATGCAAGGAAGGATAAATTCTTTTGATGGTTCTTTCTAAGGTATGTTATTTACAGGTCATCTCAACATTTTCGCTATAAATTTTTTTCTATAATCAGTCAAACCATGAAATTGATATTAAAATGCGACAACATATCCAAGTATCTGTGAAAAAAATTTCATCTTGTGGGTCGTTGTATTTTTGGAGTTACACTCCATGGAAAATAGGGTTTGTGGCCAGTCCCGAAACTAGTCAAAATCAGGTGTTTTGGGAAAAAACGTCATAACTTATTCATAAAAGATCCAAATTCCATGAGACAAAATGTGTTGGTTATGGGATAGTTTTTAGTATGCCATTTTTGGTATAACTCCTTTTCTGAGAGGTTCCAAGTAGTGAAACTTGGAGGAATTGCATTAACCACACTGAAGAAAATTGTGTATCAAATTTAGATCTTTATACATTACATGTTCAAAGTTATGATTACTTCAAGTTAGGTTTGTTGACTAATCCAAAACTAGGCATGTGAGACTAAAGAAAAGTTTGATAAAAATGCTAGTCTCTTGTTTTTAAAGTTAAGGTTTGCAGGAATGAGATCATATACACCATGTCTATTACAGAGCTACAAATCATATTTGGATGATAAAATTGATGATGGTTTTCGGTTGTGGTACATGTTGAGTACATGGTTGAGACAAGTAGTTAATGAGTTGGCACACATACATGAGGTGTATAGTTGATGATGTTGGTACATATTGATGAGTCATAGTTAATGAGTAGTTGACACATGATTGGAACATACTTGGTACATGGTTGGATGCACTTGTTTATGGTACAGGATGATTACAGTTTGGTGCATGCTTGATGCACTTGTTTATGGTACAGGTTGATTACAGGTTGAGGTACAAGTTGATGCATGGTTCATATTTATTGGTACAGGTTTACAGTGGTATATATCACAGTGATAGTGTGATAGTGGTTCCATCATTCTACTTCTACTTCAGGGTGGCAGGATGGGGCAAGGACAGGGGGTTGTAGCCACCTTCCGGTTGTAGCTGGAGAACATTGGGGTTTGTAGCCTCCTTTTGGTTGTAGCCAAAGATTTGGGGAGTTGGATCTTCCCTCAGGTTGTAGCCTGAGAAACTAGGGGGTTGGATCATCCTTCCAGTTGCAGCTAGAAAACAAAGGATGTTGGTGCTTCCAATGAATGTAATTCTTCAAGACATATAAGAAAAATCATTCTGTGGTTTTCTCTCGATTTGGGTTTCCACGTAAAACACTGGTGTACTGTGTATGTGAGTGATTGTTTATTTATTACTACTCATTATTGGATAATAATTCTACATTGATATAACATTTGAAGAAAAAGGATTATAATTACGCTATTATTGATTCTTCCCCCCTCTTAGTAATCCAACAATTGGTATCAGAGAAGGTTCCTTCAGAAATCAGTTTAACCATTGAAAGGTAGATCATGGAGAGTACCAAGTCGTATAAAAATGGAATACCACAGTTTGATGGACACACGTATTCTTTTTGGAGCATAAGGATGAAGGCATATATACAGGCACAAGGATTTCAAGTTTGGCAATCAATTGTAGATGGATACACAACACCAGCAGTTCCACCAACAAATGACAAAGCAGTGAAACTCGGTGAGAATAATTCCAAAGACATAAATGCACTTTTGAATGGTCTCAGTGATACGGTATTCACCAAATTTGCACATTGTAAATATGCTAAAGAGATTTGGGACAAGATTGGAAATATTTATGAAGGAGATTCAAAATTCAAAGCAACAAAACTTCAAACTTACAGAGGCTAGTTCGAAGAACTAAAAATGAAGGAAGATGAAGATATCGCAGCTTACTTCTTACGAGTCGATGAAACAGTGAATTCAATCATAGGATTGGGAGAAGAAATCGAAGAATATGTAATTGTTCAAAAGGTAATAAGATCTCTTCCTATAAGATTCAACCCTAAGATATCATCACTAGAAGAAAGAATGGATCTAAACTCAATAAGCATGGACAAACTGCATGGAATCTTCACAGCATATGAGATGAGAACTGAAAAGGAAAATCCAGATGTAAAATAAGTAGTCTTCAAAGCATTCAAAAGAGCAAAGAAAAAGAAAAAGGAACAAGAAGAATATAGCAATAGTAGGGACGTCTCAGAAGATGATGAAGAAGTGGTCAACTTCATCAAAAGACTGAAAAAGGGAACCAACGGTAGGTACAGAGGTAGGATTCCTTTAATTTTTTTATTTTGTGATGGTATTGGTCATTTTGCTAACAAATGTTCTCATAATAAAAAGAGAAATGATGAAGGTTACTCAATAGGAAGACAAACATATAAAGGTAAAATAACTACAAGGAAAGTTTTCAAGAAATTTTTTTGCACCAAAGAAGACATCTCATCATCAGATGAAGATGAAGTCAGTGATAGTGAAACAGGGAGAGTTCTATTCATTGCAGTAGAAGACTCTGATAAAGATGACCCTGAAGAAGAATATGAAGAAGCATATGAAGAAGAAATTTAAGAGGAAGAAGTTGACTTCCGAGAAGAATTAATGAGTGCCATAGAAGTTATCAGAAGAGAAAAGAAGAAAAACAAGAAACTTCAAGAAGAACTAGATAAGAAAAAAGACACTCAAGAACTAGAACAAATGATCACAAAATTGAAGGTTCAAATAGAAGAAGATAAAAGAATTGAAGAAGCAATCAAATAACAACTAGAAGGAAAGGACAGGATCATTGGAAACCTAGATGCAGAGATTGTCACACTAAGAAAGGATATTCAAAAGAAAAATATGCAGAATAGCTCAAAAGTTCTGGATGACATTATCAGTAGAAAAAATCTTATCTTGACAAGTCTGGACTTGGATACAATCAAACAGAAAAGGGATCAAGATCCAAAACAACAGAGAAAGAAACAAATCCAAAAATTTATGTAGAAACAATCAAAAGGTATAAAAAGATATACAAGGAAGATTACAGGGACACTCCTCCACCGAGAAGATTCAGATTTCAGAATCAATAATAGATAGACAGGCCTCAAGAAGAAGAATGACTCATAAGATCACCTCCTTTCATAAGATATTCAACTACCAGGTATCAAACTATAGTCTTTGGTTTATGTTATGCTTGTAATAATTTTGGACATAAAGCTGTAAATTGCAGAGCTAACAACAGGAACAATAACTACTTTGAGAGCCATACACAAAGGGGTTATTCAAGAAAACCTAGTGAACCACGGAGAAGAAGTTACTATAGGTTTGAATCCTTGACCACTGAAGTGGAATGTTACAAATGTAACAATTTTGGACACATGGCCAAAAATTGCAGAATGACAGTCCCTCCTAAAGAATCTCAACAGAGTCACAAACAAGAACCTCAAAAAATGACATGGATAAGAAAGCAAGATCAGTATAGCAATGAAGAATGCACAGTCGCTCTACAAGATAAACAGAAGAAATGTGGTTGGTATGTTAACAGTGGATGTTCAAAAAAAATGACAGGTGATAAAGACAAGTTTCTTACATTACGAGAGGAAAGAGATGGATCAGTCTCCTTTGGAAATGATGATTCATCCAAAATCATTGGAAAAGGCACAGTCTGAATTGGGAACAAGAATGAAAAGGCAGAAAATGTTCTACTAGTAGAAGATATGAAACATAATCTTTTAAGTGCGAGTCAAATGTGTGACCAAGGTCATAAAGTTACTTTTGATTCACAAAAGTGTGAGATAAGAAAAGAAGGTTCTGGGAAATTGGTCGCTACAGCTACAAGAACTTCAAGAAACATATATGTGTTAAGAGAAATTGGAAATGAAAAGTGTTTTCTAGGAAAGGAATATGAAAGTTGGCTATGGCATAGAAGAATGGGTCACATGCATTTTGATAACCTTTTCAAAGTCAACAAAAGAGAAGAAGTCATAGAAATTCCCTAGATCACGAAACCAACCAACACTTTATGCAATCATTTCCAACAAGGAAAGAAAACAAAGACTAGGTTCAAATCAAAGGAATATTCAACAACAAAACCACTGGAAATTGTGCATACTGATCTAGTTGGACCAACTAAAACAAATGGCTTAAAAGTTGAGAGATACTTTATGTTATTAGTTGATGATTATATAAGAATGAATGTAGTTTGCTTTCTCAAGAACAAATCAGAAGCTTTTGAAAATTTCAAGATCTACAAGGAAATGGTTGAAAATGAGATGGATTCAAGAATCAAATACTTAAGATCGAATAATGGAGGAGAATTCACCTCAAAGGAATTTATGGACTACTGCAACAATCATGGAATAAAAATACAATTCTTTGTCGCTAGGACACCTCAACAAAATGGAGTTGTTGAAAGAAAGAATAGGATAGTACAAGAAATGGCTCAAACAATGATAATGGATTCAAAGTTGACAGATTTTTTTTGGACACAGGAAGTGCATACAACAGTTCACATTCAAAACAGAGTAATGCTCAGAAACAACACTGATAAAACTCCCTACGAGCTATGGAAAGGAAGACCAACAAATGTGAAGCGCTTCAAAGCTTTTGGAAGCAAATGCTACATCAAAAGAGAAGATGGTAGAATGGGAAAGTTTGACTCTCGTGTAGACAAAGGAATACTTGTTGGTTACTCAAGTACAAGGAAAACATACAAGTGTTACAATCTAAGATTAAACAAAGTTGTGGAAATCATCAACGTAACAATTGATGAAATAGGCAGACCAGAATCAAAGAAAGAAGAAAACAAATCAATGGAACAACTTTTTGAAGAAGAACATGAAAAAGAAGGAGAAGAGGAAGATGAAGATGAAGAGAATCCGACAGAAGTAGAAGAGCAAGTTCAACAAGTATCACCAAAGACACCTAGCAAGCGAGTATAGAAGAATCATCCTTCAGATCAGATTATTGGAAACAAAGATGTAGGAGTTGAGACTAGAAGAAAAACCCATTCGATAGAACAAACACACCTAGCACTATTATCTACAATTGAACCAGACTGTTTGGAAGAAGCCAACAAGGATGAATTTTGGAATAACGCCATGGATGAAGAATTGGATCAAATAGAGAAAAATGACACTTGGGAATTGATTCCAAGACCAAAGAATAAGAATGTGATCGACACAAAATGGGTTTTCAGGAATAAATTGAATGAAGATGGATATGTTACAACGACCAAAGCTAGATTGATATGTAAAGGATATGCACAGATTGAAGGAATCGACTTTGAAGAGACATTTGCCCCAATTGCCAGAATGGAAGCAATTTGTTTTCTTTTAGCTTATGCATGCTCCAAAAATGTTAAAGTATATAAGATGGATGTAAAATCAGTTTTTCTGAATGGGGAACTTGAAGAAGAAGTCTACATTGAACAACCAAAAGGATTTCAGTTGTCAGAGAACACAGACTATGTGTGTAAATTAAAGAAGGCCTTGTATGGTCTAAAATAGGCTCCTAGAACATGGTACTCCAGACTGGATAAGTATCTGTAGTAGGAAGATTTCAGAAAAGGAAGTGCAGACGACAACCTCTACATCAAGGTAAGTCAAGGTAATATTTTATTAATTGAAGTTTATGTTGATGATATTATTTTTGGTAGTGATGATGACAGGTTAAGCTAGAAATTTGCAAAAGACATGCAGAGTGAATTTGAAATGTTGTTACTTGGAGAACTATCCTTCTTTCTGGGACTTCAAATACGTCAAATAAAACAAGGAATTTTTATTTCTCAAACCAAGTATATCAGAGAAATGTTAAATAGGTTCGGAATGGAAAATTGCAAACCAGTTATCACTCCCATGAAAACCAGTTGTAAGTTGAGAAAAGAGGATGATTCAAAGTATACAGATCAGAGGCAATACAGGTCAATGATTGGTATCCTACTATATGTGATGACATCCAGACCATATGTAATGTAGGCAGTTGGACAGGTGGCACGATTTCAAGAAGCACCAAAGGAATCACATGTATTAGCAGTGAAGAGGATCTTCAAATATCTCAAAGGAACAAAAGAGTTTGAATTATGGTATCCAAAAGGAAAAGATCTATCACTTATTGCCTACATAGATGGAGATTGGGTAGGTTGTATTGATGACCGACGAAGAACCAATGGAGCAACGTTCTACTTAGGTGAGTGTTTGGTATCATGGCTAAGCAAGAAACAATCATCGGTATCTCTATCTACAACCTAGGCAGAGTATATTGCAGTAGCAACATGTTGTACATATGTTCTTTGGATGAAACAAACTTTGACAGATATACAGGTTGAGTATGATGAACCCATTCCAATATATTGTGATAATACAAGTGCCATCAGTATCTCAAAAAACCCGGTGATGCACTCCAAGACTAAACACATTCCAATCAAGTATCACTTTCTACGGGAACAGGTTGCAGAAAACAATATCAGAGTCGAGTATGTGGGCACAAAAGAATAAGTGGAAGACATATTTACAAAACCACTTCCATGGGAAGTCTTTGAATATCTTCGTCAAAGACTTGGAGTTATTTCTACTCCAAAAATGAATGATCTTTGAATGATTTTTGAATGCTTATCTTATATGTCTTATATGTACACGAGGAATCTGTCAAGAACCAAATATCAATATAGCATAGAAAAACCTCTGAAAAAGTACTCAACACCTTTAAAAAGAGATAATTTCAGATAATAAGCCTCTTCGAGGGGGAAACCTCCTTTTACCCCACTTAAATGTTCAAGTACAAGATGATTCAAAATGAAAATGTCTCCTTGGTATATATAGGAGACTA
>ML780478.1:231766-246929 GCA_009831015.1 Picea engelmannii
TGCTGAATGAGTGAGCCCAAGAATCAGGAATCAGGAGGTGTCGTCTGCAAAATAACAAATGTCTCACCGAGGCGGGCATACCCATGCTCAGGATAAAATAGAACCATGGCTACCAATCAAATACACTGTAGATCCATGTCAAATAACTATAAAGAGTAGCCGTGAACAATACACAGCGGACCTACATCTTGAAATCAGAAAGATATACATATAGAGTATCCATCTCCCACAAGCTGATTCGGCCTGATGGCTATACTTCAGAGCTCAAGCAACAACTTAAAAATATTCTAAAACTCGGGTAGGAGTGTAATATGAGTGTACAACTGCACTACCCAGAGGTCTTTGATGACTCATCGGTTATGGACTTGATAATCTTGATGATCGGACTGAAGGCTTTAGTGATTTCGAACAAAGACTTGATTGGACGTTTGGGATGGCCGGGTATGCAGACAAGAGACATATTGCAGAGGGGCTGACTCAGGCTCAGTGACAAACTTCCCTTGGATAATAGAACAACAAGTGATAAGACTCAGGTAGCATATCTGTTAATCATAAGTCTACGAAGCAGGAGGCAACGCAAACTCTCCATATGTTTGGAAGAGTAACCAAACGGTGGAGGACACAACTCTATATAGCGAGCAAATATTCCTAAGGTCATACTACATCCCATAGTCTGATGATCAAACGGACATATGTGCTTCATCCAAGGGAAACTCATTATGCTGCCAATAAAGAAAATACTTTTCCCATCCTCTTTTTGGGGTATATTTGATTTTTTTGTTCTTTTTGATGATTTTGAAAAAGAATAAAGGAATATTACGTTACAATGGAGGAACGAGTACTGCAAACATACAATCTCTAGGAAAAAGGACAAGACTGATGTTCTAGGGAAATGATACTTAGGAAAAATCCTCCAGTGGCCAAAGGTGTTAAGACGCAGAAGCAAATTGTTACAAGGCTAATGGGTAAGGTATACAAATGTGGTTGATAGAACACACAATGGTAACATCCTTCTATGTAAGTTTAACGAGCCCAGAGAAGGTAAGCTCGGTGATTTTTTCATATTTAGAGAGTCTGAAAAAAGCATAAAAGGAAACTCCATTGGGGTACCTTTTTCGTCATTATTCTAGTCGGTTTGAAAAATGGATAAACTAGCACCGATTAGACATCAATTCAAAACCATTTTAACGAATGTGAAAAGGACAAGATCACTCGACTATTTTTTCACTTTTAAGGAGTCTGAAAAAAGATTAACTATGGACTCCATCAGGAATGTTCTTCTGTACCATTTTAACGAGTGTGAAAGAATAAGGTCACTCGACGATCTTTTCGATTTTAAGGAGTCTGAAAATAGCTTAAATATGGACTCCAGGGGGTTTCTTTTTCGTAAATTTAGTCCCTCAGGCCTGAAAAAGGAATAAAATTATACCTGAGGATACTCTTCTAAAGAATGGCAATTCCATAGAGTATTCCTTTGTTCGTACAGTTGACCGTCTGGACCGAAAAAGGGGTAAACTACCGCCAGACAGACGTGACTTCAAATTTCAATTTAACGAGCATGAAAGGCCACAAGATCGCTCGACAATCTTTTCATGTTTAGAGGTTCTGAAAAGGGCTTAAAAGGAGACCTGTTATGATTTGGGAGTCTGGAGGGTAAGTCAAAGAGTGAAAAAGACCCATGCAAATGAGGCTCAAACTCATATTCAGGAAATACTATACGGACTCCCAAGCCTACAGTGTTGTTAGAAACGACACGGACACCATAATGCAACTAGGACCTACCTAGGGAATCCATGTTTTGGTATGATCTACCACCAAGTTGCGACACTTCTAGAGAAAATATGATGGTTCCGTGTCACAACCATATGGGATCGATCCTATATCATAAGAACAAAAGACAATGAGATGCAACAGTTGGGATGAAATCCTACCCTATATGCTCAAGTTGATTTTGAAAAAAAAATAAAAAATTATGGACCTTCAATATATATTTTTTATTTTTCGAAACTCAATAAAAATTGTCCCAATACCTAATCAAATCCCTCCCATATAACTCCTGGATCACTCTAAATGGTTTTTGGTATAAATAAACTGATAAAGGGGCCCAAAAAAGTGACAAAAAGAGGCCAAAAAGTCTATAAATAGAAGCTGGTAACTCATTATCACCATTGCTGATTTGGAAATTGACTCTGGAGCCAAAAGACCCCCTTTGCCAAAGATCATGATTCTGGGAGCTATAGTGGACGAAACGGACTTCTTCTTGGACCAAGTAAGTACAAACTCCCTTGTCTAGTTATTCAATACTTCATTTTAGCATTTTAGTTGATTTTGGGGGTGGGCGTCGACCTCAAAAAGGTCGGCCCTAGGCAAACACGAGTTGTCCAGGGACAGCTCGCGGGTACCCACGGGCAGAGCAAAGCCTACCTGCGGGTACCCGTGACTGTCACCTCTACAGGCCGNNNTATTGACCCTCCTTTTTGTTTTGTTGTGTTGGAAGGATGTATGTTCAGTGGAGGGAAAGGGAGCACGAGGCCGCCAATGAGTTAGTGGCTGTAGATCCGAATGTTGTGGCCATGCTGATGTAGTGCAGTTTGGTAAAATTATTTCTATGTTTGTTTATGCACGCGCAACCAAGGGTACTGAACGCCTTGGTTGATTACTGGCACCCTGATGCAGAGGCATTCATGCTAGAGGGGCAATCCTTGGTGCCCACCACAGAGGACATTTACTTATTGACTGGCCTCTCAAGGAGAGGGGAACCAGTCAACTTTCAGACATTTCCTGCAGGTCCGAGCAAAGTCTCAGAGATGATAGATGAGTATTGTGAGGTTGGGACTGATCATAGAACTTCCTCGGTACCCGTTAGTAGGATTACCGGTCTCACCCTAGAGACTATTTTATCGGTCAATGGGTGGATTACCGGCTCAGCAGCCGTGCATCAGGCTTCGCGCAGATAGATGAACTGTGCAATCCAGTGCATGAATGCACAAATTTTTGATTGGAGTAACACACTGTTGGAGTGCATGAAGAGTCAGTTGACAGCTTGCCGTTAGAGGACACACAGGAACTTTGGGTTTGGGACCATCTTGTGTTCATTCTTCTTCAAGAGAGTTCTGTTTTTTAGTCCTCAGTTGATAGTACGAGGACATCTGGCCACTTTCCCCGCATTATGTATATGGGCAGCGTTACTACCATGACAGGGTGGTGGAAGGACCGTGGAGGCCTTCAACGATGACCTTTTTGCTTGGCTGTCACGACAGATCCTGACTATTGAGGACTACCCATATGCGAGGATCGACTTCTCCAGAGATCCAGCGATACCAGTGCCTCCTGGTGAGGAGCGAGGGGAGATGGGTAAGTCTCCACCTGTATAGTTTTTTTGTTTTCATATGTAATTTTTTTGTATTTTTAATATATATATCATGCTTTTTTATACTAGAGTTTTGATGGGTGAATGTTTATTGCATGCAAATGTGGGACCCGTGCGACCTGCCGACTATGCACGGAACAGGCGTCGCCCACGGCCAGAAGCCACAGCTGCCGCCGCTGGGGGAGCAGTAGTAGCAGGGAACCTCCCAGCAGGAGAGGCCGAGAGGGTTCTTAGGCGAATTGAGCGGAACTTCACTGCGCTCACTCGCACAGTTCCCATGGCAGAGATAGAGGTCCTGTCGTCGTCCATGCAGACTCATGTTGTGGGGGCACCTCGGACATGGGTCCGATTATTTAGGCATTTATCCCAGGATTTACCTGATTATAACAGGGCCCATAGGCCCTAAGCAGAATTTTAGACTTTTTATGTGCCACAAGCACCTTATTGTATATATTTTTTGAGGGAATAATCCCGATGACTCATTACTACTCCCACTTTTGAGGTGCTTGCGCCCATATATGTGCTCTGAGGATTTTAGGATTTTTATATATGATTTTTTCATCTCTTTTTGTGTCTTATGCATTATGTGTACAAGAATGTATTTACATGTTTATGTTCATGATCTTTTTATATGTGAGCAAGATGCCAATCTAAAATGTGATTATCTAGAGTATCTGTGATTTGATTTAGACTCCTAGGAACATGAAAATATGTAATATAATCAAAGTTGTGTTCCAAGAGACGTACCCTAAGGAATCGTCGGTGTAAAGTTGGGTCATGAACCTGGTATATTCTGTTTAGCTGCGACACAACCAGTTGAGAGTCTAGATAGACCCGGAGATGAGAGATACCCAATGACAAAGCATCACGAAGCAACTCAATAACTGCACTATACTCAACAACATTATTTGTGGTCTCACCTAAGCATATCCATCCGGAAGATAACAACTGACCCTGTGGTGTAAAGATTACCCAAGTTGTGGAGGCAAGCCTCCGCGTGTGTCGACTAGAAACGTCTGCATACCCAACGAACACCTCAGACTCACTTGACATCTGCCATAGTGATGAAAGATAACATCAATGACACGTCCATAACATGTTTTTCAAAATAAATGTAAAAAAGTAATAGTACAAAGACTATACATATGTTACAAAAAGTTACCCACAGTGACCTTTCTATGAGTAATACTTCTTGAGGTAGAGCCCATTTCTAGGCTCCTCCAAAGCATTCCCTTCAAAATCGACCAAATGATAAGCGCTCTTTTTTAAAACCTCCTTAATAATGAAGGGTCCGAACCACATGGGTTTAAACTTTCCTGCCCCCAAGGGGTCCTTATCTTGGTCATAGAATAGGACAAGGTCGCCCTCAGAAAAGATCCGAGGATGAATGGACCTATCATATTGACAGTTGACCTTATGTTTATGAGCCTCATTGGCCAGGGCCGCATCGCGACACTGCTCATCAAGTTGCTCAAGGTGTACTAACCTCTCTTCAAGCAGAGAAGTGTCTGGAAATAACTGCACTGCCAATTTCAGAGATGGGATTTGACATTCGATGGGCAAGACTGCCTCCAGCCCGTAAATGAGTTGGAAAGGTGAGAAACTAGTTGCAGTCTTAACTGATGTTTGGAAATCCCATAATGCTGAGTATAACATCAAATGCCAGTTTGACTTGGCTGAGTTGATAGCTAATTGTAGCATCATCTTAAGAGTTTTGTTTACAACTTCCACCTGCCCATTGGATTGGGGGTAGTAAGGTGATGAATGTTCTTGCCGTAACCCAAGATTTGATATTAATTCGGACATCATTTGGTTCTGAAAGTGACTTCCATGGTCAGTGACAATCTCTCTCGGGACGTCGAACCTTGCTATAATCTGGTTGAATAAGAAGAGAGCTGCAGTCTCTCCGTCATATTTAAACGTTGGCATAGCTTCGACCCACTTAGTGAAGTAGTCGACAACTACTATGATATAGCGGTGCCCCCTTGCTGACGGGGGGTTGCATGTAGTGTAATCAATCCCCCACTTCGTGAAGGGACCAACTGTGATGATAGGAAACATAGGAGTGGGATGTACCCTCATCTTCCAAGAGAAGACTTGGCATGGATGTCACTTCTTGACCGACTCGATACAATCTTTGATAAGTGTGGGCCAGAAGTAACCTGCTCATAAAATATTTTGGGTTGTTTCCAACCCAAATAAGTAACTTCCACAAGCTCCTATATGACAATCGTTCAGCACTATGATGGCCTCCTCATGAGTGAGACATCGAGGCAAGATACAGTCTATACCTCTCTGATACAATGTATCATCGAATATGAGATAATTCTTAGCCTGATGGCGTATCTGCCGACGCTCGTCACGAGAAGCAGAGGTGGGGCACTTCAAAGTATGGAGATAGATCAATATATATCCGTACTATGGGTCTGACGATTCAATCAAAAACATATCTCCCCGGATAGGCGATTCCTCAGGCACAACGTCACCTGACTCAACCGGAAGTTCTGAAATAAGTTCTACAAAGACTAATGACTTCTTGGACTTGGATGAAACGAAGTCTAAGTCAAATTCTTGGAGGATGACCATCCATCTACTGATTTTTCTGCCGATAAATCGTCGTGTCAACATGTACTGGAATGGATTCACGACAGCAACGACAGTGGTCTTATGAAACAGAACATAGTGACGAAACCATTGAACAACATGAACTGGTGCCAATGCAAGTTTTTCTAGATGGGAATAATTAATTTCTAGTCCTACGAGGCCTCGGCTCAGGCAATAGATCACGTATTCTGAAAATGAATCATCTTCCTGAACTAAAACCATGCCTATAGTTGACTCTACGACAACCAGATATAATAGGAAATCCTTGTTATAATTAGATGGTCGTAGGAGAGGCGCAGTTGTGAGGGCGTGTTTTAATGCATCGAAAGAGCGTTGAGCGGCCTCGTCCAAAAAAAAAGGAACATCTTTCTTAAGTGAATGCATAAATCCCTTGGTGATTTTGGCATAGTTGGCGATGAAGCATCGTAAGAAGTTCGCCTTGCCTTGAAGACTTTGAAGTTGTAATATTGTGCGTGGGGGGGCAACTAGATTATTGCCTCCACCTTAAGAGGATCCACCATGATCCCTGTTGTTGATACAATGAAACCTAACAAACGTCCAGACGTGACGCAAAAGCTGCACTTGCTAGGATTCAAGCGAATCCTAAAGTAGCGACAACGTTCGAAGATTAGTCGGAGGTGCATAGGATGATCCTTTCACTTATGAGAGCGTGATGCTAAATCATCTAGATAGGCCTCGACTATATGTTTTAGGTCATGAAACGCAAAATACATGGCCCGATGGAAAGTGGCTCCAGCATTCTTGAGGCCAAAAGGCATCTTACGATAGGTGAATATACCCCACGGACAAATGAATGTCGTTTTGTGTTGGTCCTCAGGTTTGATTTGGATTTGATTATAGCCCGAAAAACCATCCATGAATGAAAAGGCTTCACAACCGACACATTCATCAATGATCTGGTCGATGAATGGGGTTGAATAATTATCTTTTGGACATGCCTTGTTCAAATCACGGAAATCAGTACATACATGAATCATGCCTTGTTTTTTATCGACCGACACGGGGTTTGAAACCCATTGAGTCAAATGAATAGGGTAAATAAACCCTGCCTTGAGCAATTTCTCAACCTCACTCTTGATGGCTACTGCTTTCTTAGGATTGACTGGACAAAGATTTTGTTGCACAGGCTTGGCATCAGGATACATTGTGATTTCATGTTCAACTATTTTAGGATCGATACCTGGCATTTCCTCATAAGATCAAGCAAAAACGTCACGAAATTCTTTGAAAAGATCCTTGTAAATATGAATCTCTTTGGGGGAGCAATCTGCCCCGACGAAGACATTCTCCACGATGCCAGGGTTGCAGGAGATGTTGATAGGTATGGTTTCAGCGATAGTTGCCATATTTCCCTCAGCATAAATTTCCTGTGTAGCTAAGACGTTAATAGGACACAGCTGATCTCCCGTCATGGTGATAGTGAATTCTCCTGCCTCGATTCGGTGTAACGTCGGGAGGAAATATGATCTGTGATGAAGATCATCCCAAGGTTTGTCCAGAATAGTCATTGATTTGATTACTACTTCTTCAGAAGGCAAGGCTAAGTCTAATGAATCGGTAGTAGTAAGAGAACCCTGAGCCTAAATAGGCTCTAGAAGTGGATCCAACTCTTGTGCGGGAGTCGGGTCAGGGTTAGATGAAGCTTGCTAGACTAAAGAGTATGCTACTTCAGTAGCCAACAAGGGCATGGACATGCCAGAGTGCCCTGTCTCACCCATCGTGGCTGATGGGGAAGGAAGAATCCACAGATCCTCAAAGTAGGTCGTGCAAAATGACGAAACGTGAAAAATCTCAGCCTTGTGGTGATTCGATATAAACTTGACATTGTTATGAGGAGGTGGGTAATCAAAGGTACCCATCAAGTATGGGCACAAACCAACTCCTACGTTAACGACACCGGAATGAGGATTATCAATCATGGGAACCGTGGATGCCCCCAAAGCTGGGTTAGGCCTAGAGAAGGACAATTGATCAATGGTCACTATCCGACCCTCGTGTGGAAACAACAAGATTCAGAAAATTGTAGCAACCACAGCTTGCATCGCATAAGTCCAACTCTGACCTAACAAGAGGTTATAGTCGAGGGGAGCATCAACTACCTCTACTTCAACGCACACGTTCTTCCCTCCTAACTGCACAGGGAAAGAAGGAACAATGCCATGTGGTCGGAAAGAATGATCATCGAACACAGTGAGGAGAGTAGGTGATGGAGACAAAGCGGGATGACCAATGGATTTCCAACATGCTAACGACATAACGTAATTCGAAGTGCCCTCTTCGACCACCGTGCGGAAGATATTCCGTGTAAAAGTTTTTGTGGGATGAACCACTACTATCTGAAACGTGACATGGTAAGGCAGACGAGGTTTCAAGTCGGTCATATCTAACATGATGATACCAGGGTTACAAGTCTCAGTAGAGCCTAAAGAAGTCAACAAGGCTTTCCTCTAAGTAGGGCAGCTTTGGAGGACCTCCAAAGTGGACATCGCACAAGGGGTTTGTGATAAATATTCCACCACAGAGTAATTATGGGCGGCCCTTGCATTTGGGTTGTGAGAAGCTTTCTTAAATGCACCCTTTGGGATGCGTGTCATTGTTTCACCCAACATCTTCTCGATCTATAGAGGAAGAGATGGGATCTCAACTTCTTTACCCTTTTTAGAGGCGCTTGGTTTACTATAGTCGTGCGCTCTAGTCGTTATTAAAGTATCACCCCTAACCATGTATATGTTTGCGGCTGAGGAATTGTTTGGAGGAGGGCAGGTTTCCTGGCTGCCCCCTTCAGCACTTGTAGAAAGGGATTAGTCAACACGGCTTGTTGTTGCTATGTGAAAAACTTTTGGGCCTCTGCAAGTTTACCTCACCTTCCTCTTTCCCATGGTGCCCTCGCCAGCATTATCAGTGGGTTTTTTCTCCCCCTTACCCTTCTTGCGTTGTTTTTTCTTCCCTTCAAGCTGCTGGGTGGCCTTTGGGTTAGTCGTCTACATGGAGTGTACTTCTGAAATTTGGGTAGGAGGAGCAGCCAAAGCAGTAGTCTGGCTGGCCGCTGAGTGTTGTATAGATAACTGTTGCAATTGTTTAGTCAATTGCTCAGCGGGCTTAGTTTGTTCTGAACCAACAATACCATCGACATGTGGTCCAGCTCTCTATCTAGTTTTATCCAGTATTGATCGTGGTGCATTCAGTAGGATGTTGTACAATAAACTAGACTGAGAATAGATAATCTCAAACTGTTGAGCCCTCATGATGGCATCTTCTTCAGAGAAAAATCTTGAAGTCGCGACATTTTTGGATAATTGTGGGACTAAATACTTAAGGAACCACTCAAGCAGGAATGCTGGTGGGGCTGGTACTTTGATTAGACTCTTTCAGCATCTCCACTCTCGGATATGATCAGAGATATGGTCCATTGTCGTCTGTTCGAAATTGACAAGAAGCTCTGTGCCAGCGTCGTATCTCATAGGTAACTGGAAATGGTTAAGGAAGGCCATCGCCAGTTCGCCAAAAGAAGAGTATCTTGATTGATCAAGCTCGATGTACCATTTCGCGGCACTCCCGATAAGAGTGCGTTGAAACAATCACAATTGGACAGATTCATCTTTCAATGAGTTAGATGAACACCAAAGATGGAAGGTAGTCATGTGATCACCTAGATCTTCGTTAGGATTGGCCTCGAACTTTGGAATGTCTGAAGGCAACTTCGTTGGCATAGGAGGCCAACGTGGATCGTGACAAATAGGATCATTTAACAACCTTGTCAAATCTGGCAAGTGTAACGTTGCTAGGAATGGTAGTTTGGGTTGCTGCTGATAGCCTGGGAAAAAGGGTCCTGGAGTTTGATTGACACCAGGTTTCCAGAAAAAGTTTGGCTGTTGGTTCGGATTTTGGTAGAAACCATGGCCCTGACCAGCGTAAGGATTTTTCATCTGTGGAGACATCATTGGCTGATTCCCCATAAAGGACATAGGATGTTGGGCATTCATCGTGTTTGATGGACTTTGGGAAGGATTACCCCATGTCGGTCCTGATGGAAGAGGCATAGAAGTATGTCCAGTGTTCCATTGACTATGGAAAGAATTACCCCAGAACGACATTCTAGAGGAGGGAACGGATCCTTGTCCTGAGTTCCAAGGTCCTGCTATATGTGCCCCCGACGCAGGAATAGTACCCTGCACCGAAGTAGACTGTCCAAAAATGGGAGTGCCCCTAGATGGGAAAGTAGTGGATGCGAAAATGTCGTTACCAAACATCTCATTCCAAACAAATGGTGATGAACCTACTGAAAGAGTTTGCGCAGGTGTTCCTTGACTCCCAGCTCCAAATGAACTCGTGTGTGTAGGCTGCCCGACGGACTGTTGATGCAGACCACCAAGTGGAGGGGACGAAGGAGAGATATGACCTCCAACGTAAGGAAAAGCATTAAAATGGATAGGAATGCCCCCAAGTTGACCTTAGAGAGGAGTGTTAGAGCTCCCTACACCCAGACCCAAAGTCTGTAAAGTGGAGTGATTGAGTGCAGGACTTGTGCCCAAACTAGGCATACCGTATGAGAACGGAGAGCCTGTCGCACTAGGTGTGAAGGGATTTGTGGCCATCATGATAGATGGGGTCGGTACACTGTGCGACGTAGTTGCAGTCGAGACCATGGTGGCCTAGACCAACGATGGCAAGTTAGGATATGCTTCTCCTGTGGTAGCAATGGTGGTGGGAATGGAAGAATTCCCAGAGGAAGTAACAACGTTTGTTTCCATAGCTGTGTGAGGCACTGACAGGTGTTCGTAAAATTGGATTGGTACACTGAATGATGGCCAAGTATCAGTGGTTGGGGTTTCGACCGAACCAAGATTGGCGGTGGATTCCTTCGGGATTTGTTCAGGCACAATGGTTTGTAACCCGGTTTCTTCGAAAGACCCTTGTTGGTCTAGCTTTCGCCTCAATGGTGGCGGGGGTGGCTCCAGTATAACCGGCGGCAGGCCCAAAAGCCTTCATGACCCGCGAAGCTCTGGATCCTCCACTGTGTGAGAAGATCCATCACACACTAAGGTATTCTACACGTTCAAACAATAACACACACTAAAAATAAGCCCCTAAAAGATAAGACAAGCAATCACTAACTATTTTGAAGAATAGTTAAAACAACCAACACTAGAGCAGCTTACCGGTGCAAGTGAAACTCGAAAACGGAAGCACCCTCTGGGTATACTCTGCAAAGCGTGGCCCGATGTCTGTCCTAGGTACCATGGTATACCCCCGCAGTCACCTGTGTATTTCCCTGAAAAGATTGGCAACTAGTTTTCCAGCACGCGAACAGTCACCAGCCGGGTACAGTTGATAGTCGGGTAGACCACAATGAGCAGGGTATCAAGCCTGAAACCTATCAAGGGTATCGAGAGAAAATGGTCCAGAAGACAACTGAGGACCTTGAACAGATTCAAGACCCACAAAGCCCCATGGAAAATGCAAACGACGGAATCCCAAGACAAATCATCGATATGTGTTCTCCACTACGCTTGGTCCGGCTTTGGAGGGGTTATCTCCGCTACCTTTCCTCACATGACCTTGTTTTTATCCCATGTGTTAGAGGGGGGTCCCACATAACTTTCATGAAACTAGACTTCTACACTCCCTATCACAGACTCCAATGTTTGGTTTTGAGTGGCCTTGGAGAGTTTCCTCTCCAACCTATTCCAAGGCCTTAGTCCTGAGCTAGTGTATGAACCCTACAAACAAAAAGTCTAATAGATTTTAAATTAGCGTTTCTTTTATGGGATTTTTTACGTCACGAGATATGAAGGTGAAACTGATGGTGTGTAAAGACTCAAAGAAAAAACGAATGAAAAAATGCTGGAAACAAAAAACTTTTACAAAATGAAAAAATCAACAACTTTTCACAAAGAAAGACTTCTTTTTCTTTTCAATTTTTCTAAGATTTCATGCAGCAAACATAAAGGAATTTCTCTCGACTACGAGCTACTTATGCTCTAAATGCACTGCCAAAAACTTATGAACAAAAAGACTTCCCCTTAGCTATTGATGCAGAAACACAATCTTCAAACAAAGAAGAAAACTAAAAAGATATATATATATATATATATATATATATATATATATTTTATTTAAGTGCTAAATGAAGCAACAAAGGGAAAATGTCGACAAGCACAAAACCAAGAAAACAAAAAAAAATTATGGCTTAAAGCACAGATCGCAAAGAATTAGAGCAAAGATACGCAATGGAAATCAAGAAAGAACTGACTCTTACGCTTGTCTAAAAACCATCAAACACAATTTTTTTTCTTTTGATCTTTTCTATCAACTATTAACTAAGAAAAAACAGGCTAAGGGTAAGAGGCCCTAACCTACTGACTGTGAAGCCCTAGACTCAAACCACTGAGAGGAACACTTCTCACCACAGGAAGGGATGATTGCCCCACCCTGATTGAAAAGAAACCTGTCAAGCTCGCTACTGTCACTGAAATAGCACGTGTGCAGAGCTACAACAAAGCGCGGGTACTCGCGGGCTGCACTTGCATAGGCCACGTGTATGTATAAAATCTAAGACAAAACTAAACACAGGAAACCCATACCTAGAAAAGGCCTCTGGTATTGACAACTGGGGTCTCTTGAAGGCTTGGATGCTTCTTCTTTAATAGAAAAGAAAAATAATTGCAAAGAATAACAAAACACAATAAAGCAAACTGAGACAAGACTATGAACCAACAAGACTCAGACAAGATCCAGAAGGCCCCCTGAGAATGTATAATTCTGACAGGGAAGAGGAGGACTACCTCTCAAGCTCTTTGACTCCTACACGCTACTGAAACCTCTACAACATGTGTTCAAACATGGGCTATAGAAGGTTAGGGCACAGGTCACACGTGTGCAGGCCTTCTGCAGGCCGCGTGTACCTCTGTGTCTCCTGATAATTACCGTCAATCATGGTCAAGGAAAAACTGGTATAAATAACTAGGTTCCCTGCTAGCTCTGACCTAACAGAAAATAGACAAACAAAGAAACAGAAAATCTAATCCTTTAAACTACCCAAAAACCTCAACTAAATCCGGAAACCCTAAAGAGTAATATTCCCAAGTGGAGTCGCCAATTCTGTTGTTGGGAAATAATACCCTACGGACTAGCAAACTAGGGTCTGATTTGCATGCAGATTTTGACCTTAAAGAAATGACCTTTTAACCTACCACCCAAAACTTAAACCCCTCTTTCAAGACATATGCATGGAAAGGAACTACTAACATTTTTACTGATGTTCGGTGTAGATCCTCCATTGCGCTTTTCCCGCTTACTTGCGTTGCTCCTTCCAAAGTTCTCCTGCAATCAAGACAAAACACTACGCATGCATGCTATTTTTCTACTTGAGAGTTAGAAATTAAGCATAAATTGCACAAACCATAAATAACTCATGCATTGGGATGGGAAAAGTATTCTTTTATTATTTTCAAAATGAATCAACTTACAATCAAAGTCGAGATCGACCACTGCTCCTTCATCCTGATCTTGGGCTCCTCCTCTTCTTTGTCCTCCAACTGCTTTGCATTAATTCTCCTTAGGCTTGAGGAAAGGATAAAGGGCTGGGATGAATGGATTTGGAAAATGGGAAGAGTTTCTTTTCTATAGTTTTCCTCTTCCAAATAGTACCCCTACCCTTTCTTTTATAGGCTAGAAGGAGCTAGGGTTTTGGACAAACTCTCAGCCATGCATGGCCGGGAGTTTCAGTTAACTGACCCATAGTTTTTTGTCCCATCGACAACTTTCCTGTTTTTGTGCTTTGTTAGGTAAACGCGGGCTGTAGTAGGCCTGCCAGCATTCACCCACGTGCAGTAGTGGGTTAGGGCGCGTGTACCTTTACCCAAGAGGATTTTCAAAGAGGTTTCTCAACAAATGTTTTGGCAATGAAGGGAAATGAGTTGGCCTAATGGCAAGTAAGCATGTATGGTGCAATTTAGGGTTATAACACAACCTACAACAAAACCTGCTGTAACTTCCTCTTCTTTTTCTCACAGTCTCCTCTCTCAGAATACAATATTCACCATCAACCATAGCCGCAATACATTTCTCTCATAAAAGAGGGTTGCCTTCTAGGGAAAAAAACCCTAACATAATCTCTACCGTTAGATCTGCGACCTTATAATGAACAGTCCAGATTTACAATGAAATTACAATATACTTTTATAAGGCAATTTTTTCTTCGGGGGCCCGCTTGCCCCCAGACCCCCCAGCCGAGGGGATAGGCCACCCGGACCCCGCAGAGGGGGTACCCCCCCTTTGCACTCCCCCGCATGGAAGAGTGTACATACTTCTGGGGTGTAAATACTTCATGGGGTATAAACACAGTTGAAAGTAAAATACCTATAAATCAGGAAGATAATCAGGCTCCACAACCAACAATCTCCAACTTGGAGATTGATCTCAACAACTCCACCGTTGTTGTATATGCTGGACTCTGAACCTTCTTGGACCTGGAAAATTTCTCATCTTCATCTTCATTCTTGAAGACCAACTGAAACTGAGAAAGAACTCAGTTTCTCCCTGGTTACTCCCTTTGTTAACATGTCTGCAGTATTCTGGCTAGTGTGTATCTTTTCCATCTTCAATTGTCCATCTTCCAAGGTGGATCATATGAAGTGGTACCTCAACTGTATATGCTTAGTCTTTGAATGGAAGGCTAAGTTCTTTGCAAGGTGAATGGCACTCTAACTGTCACAGTACAACCTGCTATTCTCCTGCTTCTTTCCCAATTCCTCCATAAACCTTTGTAACCAAATCATCTCTTTACTAGCCTCTTTAGTAGCAACATACTTTGCCTTTGTTGTTGAGATTGCAAAAACCTTTTGCAGTTTCAAAATCCAACTTACTGTTGTTCCACCTATAGTAAAAACATACCCTGTGGTGCTCCTCATGCTGTCTTTATCACCTGCCATATCTAAATCAACATATCCCTGTAGAAAAGTGTTTGAACCTCCAAAACATAATGCATGTGTAGTAGTACCTCTCAAATACCTGAGAATCCACGTTACTGCCTCCCAATGTTCTTTACCTGGATTGTTCATATACCTGCTCACAACTCCCACTGCATGTGCAATATCTGGTCTTGTGCAAACCATTGCATACATCAAGCTGCCAACTGCTGATGAATATGGGACCCTGGACATGTAT
>ML780478.1:249357-294924 GCA_009831015.1 Picea engelmannii
GAACCTGTCCAAAATCACCTTGAACATAATCTAGAAAATGTTTCCTATGGGGTGTGGCATGAAATGAAGCTCCTGAATCTACTACCCAAGACTCAGAAATATTATCTATAGAAAGAATCAAAGCATATTGTAACACATCACCTATTACATTTGCTTCCTGATTTCTCTCATGCTGTCCATCTCTTTGTTTCTTTGGAGCTCTGCAATATTTCTTCATATGTCCCTTTTTTCCACAATTCTAGCACTCTATCTTTCCAAGTCTGGATTTGGATCTGCCCTTCCTAGAATTTCCATGGTTTCCTGAGCCTTTTCCTCTATCCTTTTGTCTTCCCCTGTTCTCCATGTTCAACGCATTTCTTGATGTCTCACCTGTTCTTTTCCGCCGCATTTCCTCACTAAGGATAACACCAACAACGTAATCAAATTTTAAAGTATTTGAACCAGAGACAGATTTACTTACAACCATGACCAAGCCATTCCAGCTTTATGGAAATGAGAAGAAGATTATAAGAGCCCTAACCTCATCATCAAAGTCCACTTTTACAAAACTTAGTTGATTAGTAACTGTATTAAATTCATTCAAATGATCTGCAACAGACCCACCTTATGACATCTTCATATTAAATAATATCTTCATTAGAAGTACCTTATTCGACGCCGAGGGTTTTTCATACAATTTGGCCAACACGTCCATCAAACCCTTCGTTGTCTTTTCTTTCGAAATATTGAAAGCCACCGACACTGTCTGGCTCAGCCGTATCATTCCTAGAGCCTTTCTGTCAAGAGTCTCCCATTCTTCTTCCTTCATGGCTGTCGGCTTCTTTTCTACTCCACTCAATGGTAGGAATAGATCCTTCTAATATAAATAGTCTTCCATCTGCATCTTCCATAACTAGTAGTTTTGGTCGTTAAATTTCTCGACCCTAAACTTTCCATATTCCGACATTGCTCCCACTCGAACCAGGAACCCTCTTCTCCTATGAGTTACCTTACGCTCTGATATCAGTTGTTAGAAAAACAGGACCGTGGAGCAATAAAATAAAACAAATGCAGAAACAAAACACAGAAGACACACAATACAAGAGAGACACAGATTTACGTGGTTCACCCAGTGTGGGCTACGTCCACCAAAGAAATTGACAGGTCCTTCCCTTATTACTATCCATCAAATGAAGGGATACAACCTACAACAAAACCCGTTGTAACTTCCTCTTCTTTTTCTCACTGTCTCCTCTCTCATAATACAATATTCACCATCAACCATAGCCACAGTACATTTCCCTCATAAAACGGGGTTGCCTTCTAGGGAAAAAAACCCTAACATAATCTCTACCATTAGATCTGCGACCTTATAATGAACGGTCCAGATTTACAATGAAATTACAATATACTTTTATAATGCAATTTTTTCTTCGGGGGCTTCGCCCCAGAACCCCCGCTGGGGGCCCGCTTTCCCCCAGACCCCCCAGCCGAGGGGATAGGCCCCCCGAACCCCGCAGAGGGGGTACCCCCCCTCTGCACTCCCCCACGTGGAAGAGTGTACATACTTCTGGGGTGTAAATACTTCATGGGGTATAAACATGACTGAAAGTAAAAGACCTATAAATTAGGAAGATAATCAGGCTCCACAACCAACAAATTATAATCACTGAGTTTCATTGCTTTGTCATTTGTTGGTGGAACTGTTGGTGTTGTGTATCCATCTACAATTGATTGTCAAACATGAAATCCATGTTCCTATATATATGCCTTCATCCTTATGCTCCAAAAAGAATACTTATGTCCATCAAACTGTGGTATTCCATTTTTATACAATTTAGTACTCTCCATGATCTACCTTTCAGTTGTTAAACTGATTTCTGAAGTAAACTTCTCTGATACCAATTGTTGGATTATTGAGAGGGGGGTTGAATCAGTAATATCGTAATTATAATCCTTTTTCTTCAAATGTTATATCAATGTAGAATTATTATCCAATAATGAGCAGTAAGAAATAAACAATCACACACATACATAGTACACCACTGTTTTACGTCGAAACCCAAATCAGGAGAAAACCATAGAATGATTTTTCTTATATGTCTTGAAGAATTACATTCATTGGAAGCACCAACTTCCTTTGTTTTCTAGCTACAACTAGAAGGAGGCTCCAACTCCCTAGTTTCTCAGGCTACAACCCGAGGGAAGCCCCAACTCCCTAATTCTTTAGCTACAACCAGAAGGAGGCTACAACCCCCAATGTTCTTCGGTTACAACCGGATGGTGGCTATAACCACCTGTCCTTGCACCATCCTTCCACCCTGAAGTAGAAGTAGAATGATGGAACCATTGTCACGCTATCACTATGAGATATACCACTATAAATCTGTACCAATAAATATGAACCATGCATAAACCATGCATCAACCTATACCTCAACCTGTAATCAACCTGTACCATAAACAAGTGCATCAACCATGCACCAACCTGTAATCAACCTGTACCATAAAAAAGTATATCCAACCATGTACCAAGTATGCACCAATCATGTGTCAACTACTCATCAACTATGAATCATCAATATGTACCAACATCATCAACTATACACCTCATGTATGTGCGCCAACTCGTCAACTACTTGTCTCAACTATGTACTGAACATGTACCACAACCAAAATCCCTCATCAATTTCATCATCCAAATATGATTTGTAGCTCTGTAATAGACCTGGTGTATATGATCACATTCCTACAAACCTTCCTTAACTTAAAAAACAAGAGACTATCATTTTCATCAAACTTTTCTTTAGTCTCACATGCCTAATTTTGGATTAGTCAACAACCCTAACTTGAAGTAATCATAAATTTGAACCTGTAATGTATAAAGATATGAAAATGATACACAATTTTCTTTAGTGTGTTTAATGCAATTCCTCCAAGTTTCACTACTTGGAACCTCTCAGAAAAGGAGTTATAGAAAAAATGGCATACCTTGCTGAATTCTGGCTTATTCTAGAGAGAGACCTTGTAGAGCATGCCCGACACAAAATATTTGATGAAATGATATGAAACTATTAAAAAGAATACTACAGACTATACTCTAACCAAAAACATTGGTCCCACTAAATTTGGATCTGTTATGAAGAAGGTATGACGTTTTTACTTGAAACACCTAGTTTTGACTAGTTTCATGACTGACCACAAACCCTATTTTTCACGGAGTGTAAATCCCAAAATACAACAACCCACAAGCTGAATTTTTTTTTCACAGATACTTGGATATGTTTTCTCACTTTCATAGAAATTTCATGATCTGAATCATTAAAGAAAAAACGTTATAGCGAAAATGGTGAGATGACCTGTAAATACCATACCTTAGAAAGCACCATCGAAAGAATTTATCCTTCCTTGCATTTCGGCCTTGTTTTCTTCACCTTCACTCAGAATTATGGTTTATATATCCTTGGTTACCACAGAAACATATAGATATTCAATATTCTCAAGTGTGATTCAAATGAGAGAGCCTTGCCTCTTATTTATACTCTCCAAGTATCTTCCTTAAAGACATCTTCTAGGTCACTTGGCCCACTTTCCTTATTTTAGGGTTGGGTCCACTTTTAATTTCTCCATTAAATTTATTATTGAGATAATTTATTTTGTATTCACTTTGAATTATAATACAATCATCACTTAACTTTATTATTTACCTTTAAAGTCTCTTAAACCACTTTGACTACTTTGACCTTTTGGGGCTTCTAGATGACATATGAGGGTCCTCCACCTTCGTAAGGCCATAACTCTCAAACCGTGAGGAGTTATGTGACGTTCTACATACCACCAGAAATGGCATGAAATGTAATATCCATATAGAATATTATTATCTGAAAATATATCATAACTCATACCATTACCCATCAAACAAACTTGGGTCCATTACCCAAACCTGGGGTCTCCAAATTCTCATGGCCATAACTCTCTAACCGTGAGGAATTATGTGATGTTCCACATACCACCAGAAATGACATGAAAAGCACTATCCATCTAGGATATGTTCCCTAAAAAATTAACTTTCCTTCATCTCATTATTCCATAATTATGCATGGGTTCTCTTACTCCAAAAAGCATCTTCCTGTGAGGGCTTTCACCATAAGGGGACCACTTTGGAGTTCATCCATATTTACTTCTTATCAACCATGACAAAACAATAATGAGTCGTATTTACATCAAATAATATTGGGTCCATTACCCCAACCTTTCTGCTATGGGGCTTTCTTCAAGGGTTGACATCAATGACAACCAACCTTAATCAATAAGATATGTTCAGATTGAAGGAATCGACTTTGAAGAGACATTTTCCCCAGTTGCTAGAATGGAAGCAATCTGTTTTCTTTTATCTTATGAATGCTCCAAAAATGTTAAAGTATATTAGATGGATGTAAATTTAGATTTTTTGAGTGGGGAACTTGAAGAAGAAGTCTACATTGAACAACCAAAAGGATTTAATTTTTCATAGAACATAGATTATGTGTGTAAATTAAAGAAGGCCTTGTATGGTCTAAGACAGACTCTTAGAGCATGGTACTCCAGACTAGATAAGTATCTACAACAGGAAGGGTTCAGAAAAGGAAGTGAGGATAGCAACCTCTACATCAATTTGAGTCAAGGTAATATTTTATTAATTGAAGTTTATGTTGATGATATTATTTTTGGTAGTGATGATGACAGGTTAAGATATAAATTTGCAAACCATATGCAGAAAGAATTTGAATTGTCACTACTTGGAGAACTATCCTTCTTTCTGGGACTTTAGATATGTCAAAGAAACCAAGGAATTTTTATTTCTCAAATATATCAGAGAAATGATAAAGAGGGTCGGAATGGAAGATTGCAAACCAGTTATCACTCCCATGCAAACCAGTTGCAAGTTGAGCAAATATGATGATTCGAAGTCTACATATCAAAGACAATACAGGTCAATGATTGGCAGCCTATTGTATGTGACAACATCCATACCAGATGCAATGCAAGCAGTTGGACAGGTGGCACGATTTCAAGCAGCACCAAAGGAATCACATGTATTAGCAGTGAAGAGGATTTTCAGATATCTCAAAGGAACATAAGAGTTTGGGCTATGGTATCCAAAAGGAAAGGATCTATCACTAATTGCCTACACAAATACAAATTAGCCATGTTGTATTGATGACCGACAAAGCACTAGTGGAGCATCATTCTACTTGGGTGAGTGTTTAATAACATGGCTATGAAAGAAACAATCATCAATATCTCTATCTATAGCCGAAGCAGAGTATATTGCAGCAACCACATGTTGTACATAGGTTCTTTGGATGAAACAAAATTTGACAGATATACAGGTTGACTATGATGAGCCCATTCCAATATATTGTGTTAATACAAGCGCCATCAGTATCTCAAAAAACCCGATGATGCACTCCAAGATGAAGAACATTCCAGTCAAGTATCAATTTCTATGGGAACAGGTTGCAGAAAAAAAAATCAGAGTTGAGTGTGTGGGCACAAAAGAACAAGTGGCAGACATATTTACAAAACCACTTCCACAGGAAGCCTTTGAATCTCTTCACCAAAAACTTGGATTTATTTCTAATCCAAAATGAATGTTTTTTGAATGATTATCTTATATGTCTTAGATGTACACGAGGATGCACCATAAGAGGACAGTTCAGTCAGGGGGAGAAACCTCGGATGGAAAGATACCTTTGCCATTGATGACAAAGGGGGAGAGATTTATCAGATGCAGAGGACAGAGGCATGGTTCTAGGGGGATTAGATTTATCATATGCAAAGGAAAAAGGCATGGTTCCAGGGGGAGCATGAGTGATATGATTTCAGTATTGCATCAGAGTGTTTCCATCAATGCCAAAGGGGGATATTTTTTATTAAGGTTGGTTGTCATTGATGTCAACCCTTGAAGAAAGCCCCGTAACACAAAGGTTTGGGTAATGGAACCAAGATTGTTTGATGTAAATATGACTTATTATTGTTTTTCATGTTGGATAAGAAGTAAATATGGATGAACTCCAAAGTGGTCCCCTTATGGTGAAATCCCTCATCGGAAGACGCTTTGAGGAGTAAGAGAACCCATCCTCAATTGTGGAATAATGAGATGAAGGATAGTGAATTTGTCAGGGAAACTATCCTAGATGGATATTTCTTGTCATTCCATTTTCGGTGGTATGTAGAACATCACATAACTCCTCACGGTTAGAGATTTATGACCATGTGAAGTTGGAGAACCCAGGTTTGGGTAATGGACCCAAGTTTGTTTGATGGATAACGGTATAATTTTTGCTATATTTGATGGTAATACTATTCTATATGGCTATTCATGTCATTTAATTTCTTTTGGCATGTATAATGTCACATAACTCCTCACGGTTTGAGATTTATGGCCTTACGAAGTTGGAGGACCCTCATATGTCATCTAGAAGCCCCAAAAGGTCAAAGTAGTCAAAGTGGTTTAAGAGATTTTGAAAGGTAAATAATAAAGTGAAGTTATGAGTGTATTATAATTCAAAGTGAATACAAAATAAATTATTTCAATAATAAATTTAATGGGGAAATTAGAAGTGGGTTAACCCTAAAATAAGGAAAGTGGGCAAAGTGACCTAGAAGATGTTTTTAAGGAAGCTACTTGGAGAGTATAAATAAGAGGCAAGGCTCTCTCATTTTAATCACACCTGAGAATATTGAATATCTATAGGTTTCTGAGGTAACCAAGGATATATAAGCCAAAATTATGAGGGAAGGTGAAGAAAAGAAGGCTGAAATGCAAGGAAGGATAAATTCTTTTGAGGGTGCTTTCTAAGGTATGTTATTTACAGGTCATCTCACCATTTTCGCTATAAATTTGTTTCTATAATGATTCAGACTGTGAAATTTCTATACCATTGAGAAAACATATCCAAGTATCTATGGTAAAAAATTCATCTTGTGGGTCATTGTATTTTGGGAGTTACACTCCGTGAAAAATAGGGTTTGTGGCTAGTCCTGAAACTAGTCAAAAACAGGTGTTTCGGGTCAAAACGTCATAACTTCTTCATAACAGATCCAAATTATGTGATACTAATAGTGTTGGTTAGGGTAAATTCTTTATTATTATTTGTAACATTTTTCTATCAATTCAATAAACATTTTGTGTGGGGCACGCTCTATAAGGTCGCTCTCTAGAATAAGACAAAATTAAGCAACGTATGTCATTTTTGCTATAACTCCTTTTTTGAGAGGTTCCAAGTAGTGACACCTAGAGGAATTGCATAAAACACGTTGAAGAACATTGTGTATCCATTTTATATATGTATACATTACATTTACAAATTTATGATTACTTCAAGTTAGGGTTGTTGACTAATCCAAAACTAGGCATGTGAGACTAAAGAAAAGTTTGATGAAAATACTAGTCTCTTGTTGTTAAAGTTAAGGAAGGTTTGTAGGAATGTGATCATATACAAAAGGTCTATTACAAATCTAAAAATCATATTTGGATGATAAAATTGATGAGGGCTTTTGGTTGAGGTACATGTTGAGTACATGGTTGAGACAAGTAGTTGATGAGTTGGCACATACATGAGGTGTATAGTTGATGATGTTGGTACATATTGATGAGTCATAGTTGATGAATAGTTGACACATGATTGGTACATACTTGGTACATGGTTGGATGCACTTGTTTATGGTACAAATTGGTTACAGGTTGGTGAATGGTTGGTGTAAGGTTGATACACTTGTTTATGGTACAGGTTGATTACAGGTTGATGCATGATTGATGTATGGTTTAGATTTATTGGTACAAATTTACAGTGGTATATATCATAGTGATAGAGTGACAGTGGTTCCATCATTCTAATTCTACTTCAGGATGGTTAGATGGGGCAAGGACAGGTGGTTGTAGCCACCTTACGGTTGTAGCTGGAAAACATAGGGGATTGTAGCCTCCTTCTGGTTGTAGCCAGAGAATTGCGGAGTTGGGGCTTCCTTTAGGTTGTAGCCTGAGAAAATAGAGGGTTGGAGCCTCCTTCTAGTTGTAGCTGGAAAACAAAGGAAGTTGGTGCTTCCAATGAATGTAATTCTTCAAGACATATAAGAAAAAACATTCAGTGGTTTTCTCCCGCTTTGGGTTTCCACGCAAAACATTGGTGTACGGTGTATGTGTATGATTTTTCATTTGTTCATTGCTCATTATTTGATGATAGTTATACATTGACATAAAACTTGGAATATTTTGTTAAAAAAGATTATTATTGCTCTATTACTGAGTCACCCCCCCTCTCAGTAATCCAACATGATAGTGGTTCCATCATTCTAGTTATACGTCAGGGTGGTTAGACGGGGCAAGGACAAGTGGTTGTAGGCAGGCACCTTCCGTTTGTATCCAGAGAACATAGGGGGTTGTAGCCTCCTTCTGGTTGTAGCCAGAGAATTAGGGACTTGGAGATTCCTTCAGGTTGTAGCCTGACAAACTAGGGGGTTGGATCCTCCTTCCAGTTGCAGCTGGAAAACAAAGGAAGTTGGTGCTTCCAATGAATGTAATTCTTCAAGACATATAAGAAACATCATTCAGTGGTTTTCGCCCGCTTTGGATTTCCACATAAAAACACTGGTGTATTGTGTATGTGCATGATTGTTCATTTGTTCATTTTTTATTTACTCTGCAAATATTGGATGATAATGCTACGTTGATATAAAACTTGCATTATATGGTTAAAAAGGATTATATTTCTCTATTACCAATTCACCCCTCTCTTAGTAATTCAACATACTACTAGTTCAAAACCTTCAATACAAGGAGGATTCCCATTCACTTCAAATGTATTCCCTCTAATATCTAGGATTGTTTCCTTTGATTAGGATAGTCTAGCTAGGCCTTTCCTTCATTCTTCTACAACCTTCCAAACAATGGTTGAAATTAATTCATGCACAGTTAATTGATGTATTGTAAATTAAGGAGTCTTTGTTAGTATTGTATCCTTATTTACTTGGACATGTTAGGGTTCTCCCAACCTTGTGTTAGTCGCTAATAAATTGTTGGCTTTTGATAGAAAAACTAGTGATAGTGAACCCTTGGGAATTCTTCCTCGATTTCCTATTTCATCGGGAGGAATGACTTTCTTAGTCAATTTTATATTTATGGAAGGCCCATTGGACCTCAAAATTCTCCTTGGGTGTGATTATGTATATGTTATGAATGTTATGGTGTGTATATTATTTTTTATGATGCATTTTCCTCACAATGGAAGCATTATGAATGTTTATCAACTAAAATTTTGTTATCCCCAACCTTGTTCAATTATAGACCATGTAACCCATTTCTCTAAATGTTTGAGTGTTCCAATAGACATGACTCCACCACAAGTGTATTATGTGGCCTTATATCCCATGAATTCAATTTATGCTAAGAAGGACCCTTTACAATCATGCTTTCATTCTTGGAACATGGTCTTAGCAATTGACTAGGATAGACATTGGAGCCTATTCTCCCCTATTGGTCCATGTGAATTTGTTCACATATGTTCTCTCTAGGATGATATTCTTCCCTAGGATGAAGCTCTCCTAAAGGATATGATCAATTTTGACATTACTTCATATATTTATTTCCTTTTCAAGGATTACATCCTTAGATTGGACCCATTTGCAATCAAATCTACTCTAATTTTACTTCTGAGTTTGATTTCTTTGATTATAAATCCTATGACATTGAAATTCCTAAATCTTTCCACTATTGTTGAGCTGCAAGTCAGTATTTCTTTGGATCTTTATTTTCCTAGTCATACTAATCTAAGAGAATCCAGAATGCTCAAAAATTAATTATCTCAAATGCTTTTGAAAATGACTTCATTACATAGAGATCGACCATAACTTTCCAACAATGCATGAATTGCCTCAAATGAATATTGTATGAGAAAGTTATATCCTTTCAAAGTTTCAGAAAAACAAAAGGGAAAAATGATGACATGGAAGTCTGTATAGATGACATCAGCATACTTATGTGGAAGTACGACAGAATTCCATGTAACATCTATTGGAAATTTGGTTAATACTAAGAGGGGGGGGTGAATTAGTATTGATTAATTATTTAAAATTTTAATAATTTTAACTTATTAACAACAATTGATCAACAATAGTAAACTTGAATATAAAATCAATACAATAATACAAGTTACAATAATTATTGGGAGACACCAATATCCTTGTTCAAGGCTTCAACCCTAGGAAGCACAAACTCCCTTGTTTTAGGGCACCAACCCTAGGAAGCACCAACTCCCATGGTTTAGGGCACCAACCCTATGAAGCACCAACTCCTTTGTTTAGGGCACCAACCCTAGGAAGTTCCAACGCCCTTGTTTAGGGCACCAACCTTAGGAATCACCAACTTTCTATCTTCAAACTTTAATTAGTAAAGGACATTAGTCCTTCCTTGCTCCACCCTTCCACCCTCATTACATAAGTATCTTGTATTTATTCCTTGGATTCTGCTATGACTTTAGATATTCTATGTAAAACCCACAGAGACACTTTCCTTTCACCTTGTTTTTCTTCTTATATACTTTCCAAAAGGCATAAGGTTGAACCCTTGTGTACTTTAGTAATGAAACATTGCACCCCTTCATTTAATTAACACAATTGGTGATTTCATTAATTGATTTCCGTACACAAAATTAGACATTGATTTCATACAAAGATTCTACAGTACGGGAAATGAATTTTACAATTCTACAACATGGGTTTTGTGTAGAACATTCCCAATTAGCCAACATGAGGGAAATTTCCCAAGAACATGTGCGAGGTGGCTGGTACAGGTGGTTCTTTGAAGAAACTTGCCCAAATTTTCCTTTTGTCATCGGATGCCAGATCGACTTCAGTGCATTTTACCTTTTCATGAATGTCTAAATAGACATCCACATATATCCTTTGTTGGTGACTATTTAAACTCAACTTGTAAACATTTTACTTTATGGTGAATATTAAAATCAGTTCCCTCTCAGGTGCTAGTCAATAAAGAATCAACTTGGTATTCACCCTTTTTCGTATTTGCTTCCTCATTTGACCAACAAACATCTTTTTGGTTGACTCCACTAGGAGAAATTTTGACTTGAGTATTTCCATTATGGTCCACCCAACTTACTTCAGCCTCGACCCGACTTGTATTTCCCAATTTAATTTTTCTTTGACTTCAAACTTTAGGTTACTTCATTCTTGGATCAACTTGAATAAGAATAAAATGGACTTGAGAGATTCGACTTTGGTCGTCCTGACTTGAATTTCCCGACTCAATTTTATTTTGACTTCAACCTTCGGGGTAATTTACTTCACTTCTACTTGGACCAAATCGACTTAGAAGAAAACCGACTTGTGTAATTCAACTTTGGTCGTCCCAACTTTCTTTGGTTTTGACTTCGACTTTGTCTTCAATCTTTGACTTCTTCGTTTTCAACTTCTTCTACTTATTCGACTTGAACCTTCAGCTTCTTCGACCACTTCGATTTCGACCACCGATTTCTTTGACTTTGACCTTTGACTTTTTCAACTTCTTTCTTAGATGTTTATACCAAACTTATTGACTCTGTGACTATACAGATTCCCATACTAATATTATTTGACATCAAATACAACACTATAACACCATGTCCAACATTCTTATTTGTGATTTGTATGCATCCTTATTGGATTCTCCATTTACCCTTTTTGTCTCAACAATTTCTTCACAATTTCTTTTTGTGCATGGATCTTAATGACACAATCCACCATAAACCATATTTCCATTAGGATGATTTCATAAACTTCATGCAATATAGAATGAGTGCATCAAGCTCATACAATATATTAGTCAATATTATCTTTCTACTTATATTCAAGTCAACTTCATAGCATTATGTCCAATATTGAAAATTCTTGACATTCAAGTCATATTCATAAAATTATGTCCATTATTGACAATGATTCTCAAACCAATAAATCAATGATACTTTACCTATATATCAAGTTTGACATCAATAACAACCAAATTGTCAACAATCTCCCCCTTTGTTATTGATGGCAACCTAGTAAAACATTCTTACTCCCGTTATGAATGTATTCTATATTTTGATTTCTTTGAGATGACTTTGTTTTACTCTTTATCTCTCCACCTTTGAAAAAAATGACAAATGGAATATTTCTCTTCTCCCCGCTGAGATGATGCTCCCCTTTAGGTGACGCTTCCCCTATTTTTCTGCCATTTGTTTTGGAATTTGTTTTACTATATATCCCTCCCCGTTTCTCAACATATGTCACATTAATGATTCTATCATAGTCATTTGATTATGTAGTAACCAACTTCAGATTCTACCTTCTTAGAAACACAATTAATTTGATCATATCATCTTTTGATGTAGTGTTTCCTTATATACTTGAGACATGTTTTAGTGTTTCCATGATACTTTAAACTATATTCATATTCTAACCATGTTGCTTCAATGATGCACTAGATATGTTTTAGTTATGTTTCCCTTTATCTTCCTTCAAGAGTATGCCAATATTATACAAATGTTTCTCAGGGACTATCATTATTTTCTTTCATATTGTTCCCAATTTCTTCATGATGCTAGTCATCTATTCATTCATTTGTAACCCAAGATCCTCTTTATTAGTTTCTAATTCTTTTGAGAATACCTCACTGGGTCTAGATCATATCATACTTTAGTATCATTTGTAGCATTAGTACTTACTCCAAATCATACTGCACAATCTTTTCTCTTTCCTTTGTCTTGTCGACTTTAAGTTTTAGATATACAAACAATGATGGAATTTTTTTTTTTCCACATTTATGATGTCCCTCGGCCAAGAGTAACATTCCTAAGTAACATTTTATGTTATTCAATACTCATAAGGTCATCACTAGGAACAACCTTAAGTCTTCCCCAAATCCTCCTTCCTTTCTTATGTTTGTATTTTATGTTGAGGAGGAGCTCCAACAGATCATCAAAATATCATTGGAAAACTTATGAGATCATCATCACTCAATTCTTTTGGTTGGTCTACTATTGAAGATTCATCATCATCATCACTCAATTCTTTTGGTTGGTCTACTATTGAAGATTCATCATCATCATCACTATTTTGTGTAACAAAAACTTCTTCATCTTCTTCTTTAGAATTTTATTTTTCCATTTTTCTTTCATTGGCTAGTGGACTATTGATTTGCAGGACATCATAAAGAACTACAATTGTGTCATATTCTTCTTTAGGAACTTTCCTTTCTTGATCTTGGTTCACTTTATATGAAAACCTCTGATTTTATATTCCTTATTAGAATCTTTACCCACCATTCTCCTATTATTAACTTCATCAATTTTAGGTGCAATATATTCATCATCTTTCTTGCTTTGTACTTCAAATTTTATTTTCCATATCATCTTATTATTTTTGTTAGGGTTTTCTATCTTCAAGGATTGCATTGATAATCTACATTCATTGGATTTATGGCCACAGTTTTTGCACCTTTGGAATTCAACATTGATATTTTGTAAAAGAGAGAAAGAGTTGTAGATTCTTTTATCAGTATTAAACTTCTTGCTTCTTTGGACATTATTTGGATTGTACTTTGCATATGCTTTACAATGTACTACTTTGTGTCCAAAATTATTGCAAGAATAGCAATGTCCAAGGAATATATGATGATATATGTTAGAGGGATTTATTTTGGTGATTGTATTCTTCTTGTCATATCTTTCTTTAGTAAGGGGTGTTGATTTTTGTTTATTTGGGATGGTCTTCAATGGAATCATCCTTGCCTTATTATATTCTCTTCTTAAGGAGATTTTAAGAGAATATGCATAATTGATTGGTATTTTGACAAATCCTTGTGATGTAGAAGTTTATTCTTGGATGTATCCCAAACTAGTCTTTTGTGTTGGTGACCTCTGACTATTGATAATTTCATCCAATATTTTTTAACTATTTTCAAAGTTTGATCCCTTCTTTTCTTTCTCAAGTTCACCTTTTAGAAACTCAATCTCAGCTTCTAGCTTCTCACATACTTGTTCTCTATCATTGAGTTTATTTAAAATGACTTCTTCAATTCTTTTAGCTTCTAGGAGTTGAGACTTCAAATCACTGATTATCTGCTATGATTCTTTGATGGTTCTTGATGCATCTACTTTTGTTGATTGATGTGCTTCTTCAAACTCTTGAAGTTGTGCCCTTAGTAGCTTGTTCTTCTTTTTATACTTTCTTATTTCCTTCAGAGCATTGATCAGATCTACTTCTAGGTCTATTTCTCCTTCAAATTCATATTTTCCTTCATCATCTACAATATTATCTTGAGTTTTCATTCCCATAAATAGAAGATCTGAATATTCATCTTCACTTTCTTCAAAAGAGTTGATGTCCTCTTTGGTGTAGAGATTCTTCTTATGTTTGTAGTATTAATTTTTGTTCTTTTTATTACCCTTTGTATATTCTTTATGATTATGAATTTCCTCATCATCACTATCCTCCTACTTGGGATATCGACATTTGTTATCAAAGTGTCCAACTTTTCCATAGTTGAAGCATATCAGAGGAATCTTTCCCTTGTACTTACCAGTCCCTTTCTTGAGTTTCTTCATAAATTTATCTACGTCTTCATTAGATATATCTGATAAATATTCATTAGGTACCTGCTCCTACTTCTTCCTTGATTTTGATGCCTTGAAGGCAGTTTCTCCTTTTGCTAGTTTTTATTGTCCTTTTCTCATCTCATATGCTATAAGGATCCCATGTAGTTCATCTACTGTGAGCTTATCAAGATCTGGTCTGTCTTCAAGGGTAGAAATTTTGGCATCATACCTCATAGGTAATGATCTCAAGATATTTTGGGAAATGGGTTTGTCTTTGATTTATTCCCGTAAACCTTTGATTGAATTGAAAATTTCATCAACTCTTTGAAAATATTCAGCTATGTCTTCTTCCTCCATTTTCAAATTTTCAAATTGAATTCTATAGGTTTGTAGTTTTTATTCCTTGACTTTGTTGTCTCCTTCATATATGACCTTCAGTTTTTCCCAAATCTCTTTTGTTGACTTACAGTGAATTACATTTACAAATATAGGATTGGTTAATCCTCCTAGAATAGCATTGAATTATCTTGAATTGTCATTGCATAACTTCTTTGCAGCAGTATTAATAGGTGGGGTAGATGGTGTAGTATAACCACTTTCAACAGCTTTCCAAACATCACATCCAAAGGCCATGAGATAACTTTTCATTATCATACTCCATAATGAATAATCATTCCCTTTAAACATAGGTGCTTTGTTGGAAGACATTCCCTCTTTCTAATTCATTACTTCAGAATCTACCTTCTAGTTGTTAGACCGTGTAGAAGGCACCCGCTCTGATACCAATTGTTGGAAACTTGGTCAATACTGAGAGGGGGGCGAATCAATATTGATTAATTATTTAAAATTTTAATAATTTTAACTTATTAACAACAATTGATCAACAACAGTAAACTTGAATATAAAATCAATACAATAATACAAGTTACAATAATGATTGGGAGATACCAATCTCCTTGTTTGAGGCTTCAACCCTAGGAAGCACAAACTCCCTTGTTTTAGTGGACCAACCCTAAGAAGCACCAACTCCCTTGTTTTAGGGCACCCACCCTATGAAGAACCAACTCCTTTGTTTAGGGTACCAACCCTAGGAAGTACAAACTCCTTTGTTTAGGGAACCAACCCTTGGAAGCACCAACTTCCTTTCTTCAAACTTTAATCAGTAAAGGACATTAGTGCTTATTTGCTCCACCCTTCCACCCTCATTACATAAGTTTCTTGTATTTTTTCCTTGGACTCCATTATGCCTTTAGATATTATATGTAAAACCCATAGAGACACATTCCTTTCACCTTGTTTGTCTTCTTATAGACTTTCCAAAAGTTATAAGGTTGAGCAATTGTGTCTTTTAGTAATGAAACATTGCACCCCCTTCATTTAATTAACACAACTGGTGATTTCATTAATCGGTTTTCATACACAAAATTAGACATTGATTTCATATGAAGATTTTGGAGTGCTGGAAATGAATTTTACAATTCTACGACATGGGTTTCGTGCAGGACATGCCCAATTAGTCGAAATGCGATCAGTTTCCCCAGAACATGTGTGAGGTGGTCGTTACAAGTGGTTCTTTGAAAGAAACTTTCCCGAATTTCCCTTTCATTATCGGATACCATATCGACTTCAGTGCATTTTACCTTTTCATGAATGTCTAAATTGACATCCACATATCTCCTTTGTTGGTGACTATTTAAACTCAACTTGTAAACATTTTACTTGATGGTGGATATTAAAATCAGTTTCCTCTCGGATGCTAGTCACTAAATATTTGACTCGGTCTTCCCCTCTTTTTCGTATTTGCATCCTCATTCGACTGACAAACATCTTTTTTGTTGACTCAACTAGGAGAAATTTTAACTTGAGTATTTTGATTCCGATCCATCCAACTTGCTTCAGCCTTGACCCAACTTGTATTTCCCAATTTAAGTTTTCTTTGACTTTGACCTTTAGGTTACTTCATTCTTGGACCGACTTTACTAAGAAGAAAACCGACTTGAGATATTTTACTTTGGTCATCCCAATTTGCTTTGGTCGACTCGAATTTTCCGACTCAATTTTCTTTTGACTTTTACCTTCGGGGTAATTTACTTCACTTCTACTCAGACCGGCTCAACTTAGAAGAAAACTGACATGTGTAATTTGACTTTGGTCGTCCCAACTTCCTTCGGTTTCAACTTCAACTTCAACTTCAATCTTCGACTTCTTCTACTTATCCAACTTCAACATTTGACTTCTTTGACCTCTTCGATTTCGACCTTCGAGTTCGATCACTGATTTCTTTGACTTTGACCTTTGACTTTTTCAACTTCTTCCTGAGATGTTTATACCAGAATTCTTGACTCTGTGACTATATTGATTCCCATACTAATCTTATTTAACATCAATGCCAACACTATAACACCATGTCCAACATTCTTATTTGTGATTTGTATGCATCCATATTGGACTCTCCATTTACCCTTTTTATCTATATAGTTTCTTCACAGTTTCTTTTTGTGGATGGATGTTAATGACACAATCCACCATAAACCATATTACCATTAGGGTGATTTCATAAACCTCATACAATATAGGATGAGTGCATCAAGCTTATACAATATATTAGTCAATATTATCTTTCTATTGATATTCAAGTCAACTTCATAACATTATGTCCAATATTGGAAATGCTTTACATTCAAGTCATCTTCATAACATTATGTCCAATATTGAAAATGCTTCTCAAACCAATCAATCAATAAAAATTCACCTATATATCAAGGTTGACATCAATGACAACCAAATTGTCAATAGAATGCATACAGTTGAGTTGGAAAAATTAGAGGAAAACATGTGTCCTTTCATACAGTTGACATGGCAGGATGACATCAATATCTATATGACAAGTGTCAATCTCATAGAGCGACACATGGACATGTGACATCATCATGTTGACACGACAGCACGAGGGGCTACCACATGTCACTTGGATTTGGAACATTTGGCACCCAGTTGGACCAGCTAGAAACTGCCACATGTCATCCATACGGATGATGTGGCAGACCATATTTTCCACATGGCACAACTGAAAGGGTGGTAGGTGGAAGGTTGTACAACTATGTGGCAGACAGGTGGCGGGTACATTAGCAACATAGTCGACAGGGCCATACACTACATGGCTCAATCCAACAGTGCCACGGTGTAGGGTGTACAGTTGAAAATAGTGGCCAATCATAGGTTTCCATGTGGACCAATCAGGTGGTGCCATGTGGCACCTTCAAGAAGGCCAAGTTGGCTTGGGGATAAGAAATCATGCCCCATGGGGGAAAGCCAAATCTTCGTGGTTAATACTATATATGTATAACAAAGAAAGTGGAGGGGCTCGATGGGTTTTGAACCCCCAACCTCCCCTCTAGTGTACCAATGGATTAACAAACAAGCTCCTACCAATACACTATACATGGGGCTTGCTATAACAAACCCACAAATATTTATTTAATGACGATGCCACGTCACCGTAGGTTTCGGGATATGATTAAGTCGATCTAGGACTATTTAAACTGGGTGTGAATCCTGAGATAGTACGACATAATATAATACATGGAATTATGTGCATAAGGTTGGAATGAATCCTGAGGTGGATGACAAGTGTAGAGATGCTACTAGTGTCTTGTTTTTCATGCCATGTCCAAACATAGTCATGTTTATACGTATTTTCTCAATTTTTCGAGAGGAATCTGATGGTGATGTCGGTTCTATGTAAAAGTGTTTTGTATGAAATCCTTAGTACAGTTTGTCATGTATGAGACCCATAGTCTCGTTATGTGTGTAAAAGGGGGTCTTTGGGCACTTGTTCAGAACATAGTCAAGTTTATACTCATTTTCCTCATAATTTTGAGAGGATTTCAGTAGTAACCTCTATTTCTCAGGTTGAGTAGCAGAATTGAAGAGTGAATTCAAATTTGGCATTTGTAAGTCCATTTCATTGTAATTTTGGCATTGAGATTAATGAAGAGTGATCTCATTGTTGAAAAGGGACCCAAATATGCATCCTAGGAGGGGTGAACTCCATCATCAAATCTTGTCTTATTAAGTTCTTTTATTTTCTATTGTGTTGTCTCTCATTATTCTGCAATTTTTTCATCATTTTATGAAGTTTTGGATAAGTAATAATATTCACATGTGTTTGTGCAAATAGTCAAAGATGATAAAAAATAATTTTGAATCAATTTAGATGTTGATGTATGTTAAAGATAAATTGACATCTAAGGAATTTTGGATCACATACATCCTCAAGATTTATTTTAGAGTTTTATTTCTATGATCATCAACACTCAAGTTTATATCATGAGCTTGAACAATTTATTTGTATATCCTCGAAGTTTCTTGTTTCTAAGTCTTATTTCTTTCATAAATCCTTAGATCCTTCTAATATTGAGTCTATTCCGATAGACTTTGTATTTGATTTAAACTTTGATTTTCCTTCCAATTCAAACACTTTACTTGTAGTTCCTCAAATTGTGGTAGTGTTGAATATTTGTAACTAGACCCTGTCATCAAGATGGATATTGTTGAATATATCAAGGTTGAGTATGTTCCCATCCCTTTAAATCACAAAAATATATGTCCTTTTTTGGATTTTTGAGATATTATCTTGGTATTGTTTCTTCTCAAGTGCATGTTTTGTGTTGGATTCATGGTTTCTTAGGGATCATGCTTTATTCATTGTTTGATTTGGTTGGGTATATTCTGAAGCTTTCATTAATGTTTATGTTCCCTCTCTATTATGTTTCATTTAAACCTTTTCTCATTATAATTTTCCATAGGGTCAACCCTATTGGATGTTGGTGCAAAGTCTTTTCTAACTACAATTTGCATTGCTTTGATGGAATATATTTCCTATGATGGGATTCCCTAGTGTAGAACCTTTTGTTCATTTGTTTCCCATCCCATTATTTTATAGTATTACTAGGAGCCTTTATAGTTTGAGATTGTATTATGAACCTCATTAATCTCTCTCATCTATTTTTTACTATTCCAATGGGGCTTCCACCTTTATATTCAATTTTTTTTCATTTATTATGTTTGCCATTGCACAAATTGTTTTTCTTAATGCCTTGTTGCAATTTGCTACATTATTCTCACTAACTCCGCATTCTTAACTATCTCTTAAATTTGTATTACTTGTTTCTACTTTTTAGACCTAGCCTACCCTCGAAGAGACACACTTATGAGAACCCACATCATGCACATTTATTTTTTCTTTCTTTTACATAGGTATGTTCCATGCACTTAAAAAATAATTGCACACCCTATGGAACTCACCTCCTACACTTTATTTCCAGAATTCATTTATTCTTTTTCGGACTTTGTAATATGAAAAAGACAAAAAAAAATCAAATATTTGTAAAAATATAAAGGGGGAAATAATCAAGATTTGTCAATTCATTGTTTTATAGAAACAAGTCAATATCTCTCTTAAGAAAAACACTTGTTTTGAGTCAATTTATCAACAATTTGGTTTTATTATTTCCTTAGAAGAAATCTATTATTTAGAGATTTTACTCCTTCGATTATTTTATTTTCCAAACACTATGGAGAATCCCTTAATGTCTTCCATGTTGATGGTTTGTATCATTCATATTTTTGGTCTCATTTGGTTTCTATTGTTGATACTGAGAGGGGGGTGAATAAGTATCAAGTACAATTTAAAAACCTTTTCAAATTATACTTAAACCATTTAATTATATCCAATGATAAATGAACAATAGTATAAGAGTTGCACCAATACACCATGCACAATATATGAGAAATAATCAATAGTTATTGTTCAAGAGAAGTAATGACTTCCAAAGGTAGCTATAGCTTCCAAATATAAAGGGAGGCATAAACCTCCAAGAGGAAGATACAATACTCCAACATCAAGAGAGGGTTGACCTCTCCATCCTTACCACTTTCTTCCACCCAAGAATATATGAGAGATAATAAAACTTTACATTAAATCATCACCGTCAACCAACCATCACATAGAGCCTAATAATGCTTCCTGAGGCTTCTTCAAATTCTGTAGTTCTTTAATTCTTGCAATACTCTGATCCTTTAGATAATATTACTCAATGTATTCTCTGAAATGCCTCCAAGTTTCACTACTTTAATCCTCCCCAAAAATAAGTTATAAAGAGAATGCTAGACTTTATTCAATTCTGGTTTATTCAGGAGAGCGAACTTGTACATATTTCCCCGCGCTCAATATTTAACATCAGATTCTGATACTCGTACAAAAGAAACTATAGTATATAGTATTTAAAGTGAAATTGGTCCCACTTCATTTGTATTCTCTATGAATATGTTATGATTGTTTTACCCGGAACACTTGTTTATTGACTAGCTTCAGGACTGGTCAAAAACCCTATCTTCCACAGAGCATATCTCCATAATTATACGGAATAAAGAGATAAAAATTTCACCACAGGTACCTTGATATGTATTTTAAATACCATAGAAATTTAACTATATTAATCATTCTACAAAAGAATTTATAGAGAAAATGGTAAGATGACCTAAAAATAACATACCTTAGAACACATCACCAAAAGACTTCATCCTCCCTTGAAATTCGGCCTTCTTTACTTCTGATTTCCTCTGAAATTAGACTTGTGTATCAAATGAATGTATAATTATATTTATTTATACCATTTATCTCACTTACTTTTAACATTAGATCTGGCCTGACACTTTCTTATTTTTTAATTATTTTCTTTAATTATCTTCATGGCCTACATGTACTTCCTTTTTCAATTCACTTTGTCATCTTCAAAAATTCATTTCTCCTAAACCATGAGGATCCACGTGACGTGACACATACCACTGGAAACACCATGATGTATACTATCCATCCATGGGTGTTGTATTTTCATGTGTATTTTTCTTCATGTCCAAATACCTTCATCAATCTTGTCGTCCAAAACCAATGACTAGGGTTGACATCAATGACAACAACCAATCTTCCAACAATCTCCCCCTTTTTCATTGATGGAAAAACTCATGCTCCCCCTATCATCATGATCCCAATTTCTCTCCCCCTTTGACATCAATGGAAAAATATAGGGATTCTCCCCTTGGGATGTATATGTTGTTCGGTCTTCTTGTTTTGGTTGCAACCAAGATTCTTGAGTTATTTTCTCTGATTTTACATTTTCAGGAGTCAAACGTAAGAGTGTATCCTTGATCACACATTTTATTAACACTGAGTATATTATTCTTCAAGTCTTCAACCAATAGGACATTCTTTTCTTTTACATTTTTTTTTCCAAGCTCTACTACACCTTATCCAAGTATTTTGGTAGATGAGTCATCTCCAAATGCAACATTGCCACCCTTTCTCTTCAATCTGATGAATTTGTCTTGATCCCCGGTCATGTGTGAAGAACATCCACTTTTTATGTACCATTCATCTTCTTCTTTACATTCTTCAACGGTTAATGCTATTCGACAATATTTATTGTTTGGAATATCTTTCCTTATCCATACTATGGTTGGTATAGAGACATATTCATTCACATATCTGCAATCTCGTGCTTTGTGATCAAGATAATTACATTTGTAGCATACAATACTTTTGTTCATCAATGGGGAAAATGAATTATAACTTCTATTGACAAATCCACTATTATTTCCATATGTTCTATTTACACCATTCATGTTTCTTTTGTATTTGTTCCTTTCATTGATTCTGCAATTAATTTCCTTATGTCCAAAATTTTTGCAAGTATAACAATGACCTAGAAAGAAATTTTGATACCTTGGAGTAAGTGGCCTTCTTTAGGATGTAGTCCATCTGGGTTCATGATCTACTCTTCTATAGATTCCTTCATACTGATTGAAGCTTCTTTGATTCCTGAAGGTAGGAGGTCTTCTTGGATATTCATCTCTTTTGTAATCATTCCTTCTTTTTGGTATCCTGGTCCACTTCTCATCAACTGTCTATGCAACTCTTTCTTCAACCTTGTTGTTGGTATTTGCATCTTCTTTGTATGAAGTTTCACGAATGCATCCAATATTTATTAAGTATTTTGGCACTTGAGAGTTTCTTAATCTCTTCCTCAATGAGACAACGTTTTGTTCAAGTTTCTCACAATCTTCTTCTTTCTTCATCATTTGGACATTCTTTATTTGGACATTCTTTGTAGAGTTTTCAAGGAAATTTTTTCTTCTCTTAGTTTCCCAAAGTCTTATAATTGTTTCTTCAATATTACAACTGTCTTTTCACAACTACCCAATTCACTTCTTATTTTTCTATGCGTGTCTTTGAGCTTGCTATTTTCAATATCAACATGCTTCTTTTTTTTAAGATTCTCATCTTCTTGTTGAATAATTTCTTCTTCATGATTTTCTTCTTCTTCATTGGACTTTTCTTCTCTAGTGTCATCTCTTTCAATCCTTGGATGAGGACATTCAAATTCAACATGTCCTTCTCCTTCACAATTAAAGAAAAAGAACTGACCTCTATTTGTTTCTTTGAAATTTGAGATGTTGTAATTTGCTTCAACTTCTTCTTCTTCTTCTTCTTCTTCTGCTTCTTCCCTTATATAAAGGTGTTGTAGCTTGTCCCAAATATCTTTTGATAATGCACATGATCCCACCTTGGATTTCACTGGATCTGTCAATCCATCTAGAATGGTATGTATTGCCAATGTGTTGTTCCTTTTTGCTTCCTTCTGAGCTGCAGTCTTTGGTTTCTTAAAAGCATTGTATCCTGAAGAAACTGATAACCAAACATCTTCCCCAAGAGATTTCAAGTAAGTTTCCATTCTATTACTCCAGTATCCAAAATTGCTTCCATCAAATGGTGGAATCCCATTTGGAATGTTGTCTTCCATTTCTTCTTAGGATATTCCTTCCAGTGGTTAAAATGTACTGAAGGTAACCTGCTCTGATACTAGTTGTTGATACTGAGAGGGGGTTGAATCAGTATCAAGTACAATTTAAAAAAAAAACAAATTATACTTAAAACATTCAATTATATCCAATGAGAAATGAACAATAGTATAAGAGTTACACCAATACACCACAATACACCATGCACAATATATGAGAAATAATCAATAGTTATTGTTCAAGGGAAGTAATGACTTCCAAAGGTAGCTATAGCTTCCAAATATAAAGGGAGGGATAAACCTCCAAGAGGAAGATACAACACTCCAATATCAATAGAGGGTTGAAATCTCCATCCTTAACCCTTTCTTCCACCCAAGAATATAAGAGAGATAATAAAACTTTACATTAAATCATCACCATCAACCAACCATCACATAGAGACTGATAATGCTTCCTGAGACTTATTCAACTTCTGTAATTATTTAATTCTTGAAATACTCTGATCCTTTAGATAATATTACTCAATGTATTCTATGAAACTCCTCCAAGTTTCACTACTTTAATCCTCCTCAAAAATAATTTATAGAGAGAATGGTAGACTTTACTCAATTCTAGTTTATTCAGGAGAGTGAACTTGTACATAATGCCCCACGCTCAATATTTAACATCAGATTCTGCAACTTGCACACAAGAAACTACAGTCCGTATTGTTTCCAATTAAATTGATCCCACTTCATTTGTATTCTCTATGAATAAGTTATTAATGATTTACTCGGAACACATGTTTATTGACTAGCTTCAAGACTAGTCAAAAACCCTATTTTCCATAGAGTGTATCTCCGTAATTATAGGGAATAAAGATATGAAACTTTTAACACGGGTACCTTGATATGTATTTTCAATACCATATCAATTTCACCATCTGAATCTTTCTAGAAACGAAGTTATAGAGAAAATGGTAAGAAGACCTGAAAATAACATACCTTAGAACACATCACCAAAAGACTTCATCCTCCCTTGAAATCCGACCTTCTTTACTTCTGATTTCCTCTGAAATTTGACTTGTGTATCAAATGAATGTATAATGATATTGATTTATACCATTTATTTCACTTCCTTTTAACATTAGAGCCGACCTGACACTTTCTTATTTTGTAATTCTTTTCTTTAATTATCTTCAAGGCCTACATGTACGTTCTTCTTCAATTCACTTTGTCATCTTCAAAAAATCATTTCTCCTCAACCATGAGGATCCACGTGACGTGCCACATACCACTGGAAAAAAAATGATGTATGATATCCATCCATGGGTGTTGCATCTACATGTGAATTTTCCTTCATGTCCAAATACCTTCATCAATCTTGCGGTCCAAAACCAATGACTAGGGTTGACATCAATGACAACAACCAATCTTCCAACACCTGTGTTATCCAGTATGTTGTGCTTATGTTCAAGGGAAGCATTCATCTAAGTTTTTCATTCCTCATATGTTTATATTTTTCCAATGTTGGCCTTCCCTGTGTCAAGTTGTCTCATTTTTCTATCACATCCAATGCTTTTTATCTTGCACCAAAGTGGAAGAATTCATCATTGCTTTCTCATTGGAGGGTCTTCTCTTATTGACTGTGAGAGATTACTTTGGGATATAGAATTAGAGTCAATAACACCTTGGGACTTAATTTCATCATTGATAGGTTACCTTAAGCTCAATATATGACATCACATCATTGGTTACTTACTAAGTGATTTCCCCTATGTTCGATAGTAAGAATTTTATTCACATGGTGGGATTTGTGTTGTACCTTGGATTTTGATTTCATCGTTGGTGGATTTCCTCATCTATGTTAGTTATTTTAATTATTGGTTGCTCATCAGAGAGACTTCTTTATGCACTATTTTCATCCAATGCATGCCAAATTTATACTCGATGGTATGCTCTCTCCAATGATTTTCCAAGACCCATTTCTAACACTAATCATGTTCCATATTTATCTCATGTTGGATGATGAGGGATGCCTTGATTTTGTTATTCTAGTGGATATCTTCCTATCAGATCTAGTTAATCTATTCTAGAAAGGGGATTTAGAGACCATCTATTACCTTAGGGCTTGTAGTCATTGGTGGTAGGTTCCCTCACCTTCAATAATGGATATTCATCAAGTATTCCTACTTGATGGATTCTATGAATGTTCAACTTCAACACATCTATCCATTATTGTAAGAATGTGTTATGTACCATGGTGTCCATTATCATCATTGGTGGTTTACATCATGTCTAGGAATGAGATTAATTAATCCTTGGTAATGAGACAGATCATCCCATGTTTGACCTCAGATCATTTATTCACATATGGAATAATCATACAACGAGAAGGATTTGGATTGAACACCTTGCCATGTGATTACATCCCATCTTAATGCTTTGTATAGGATATTTTTATAGTACCACTACCACGTACAACATTGTCACTATGGAGAATCAATTTGTGTTTTATACATTTCTATATGTTCTCCTCCTGAATACTAAGATTCATTATGTATTTTCTCATGGTTTTGATACTACTTTAACATGGATTCACCGTGTATTGTTTTTTGGAAATGATTTTGCATTATATATACACTTCATGGATATATAGTGTACTTGATTTGGTATTCATGATTACTTTATCTATGAACATGGGTATGCCCACCTCAGGGAAGAGAGTATATGATACATTGGTTTGTTAGATCCTAAGTGAGAAATACTTCACTCTTGTTTCTATGTTAGATCCTTCTGAAGTTATTATAATATATTTTATCCATCAACTACTGTTTTTCCCTCAAACGTTAGGGGTCATATGTTATAAAATATTTGAACACCCTTGGGAGAGAAAGGTTGATCTTGTCCCATCATTATGATTTTATAGACATGCACATCAATTCCCAAAGTCATTTTTGACCACTAGATGTACATCATCAACTAGCAACTAACCATTATTTGTATGCAATAAAATGGTGGTATATTGCTTGTTACCATTTACCAACACACAATTGCATACAATATGAGTCAAAAAATATAAAGAATATGTAAAATTCATGACCATGAATGGAGTTCATGGATGTCGAGCTAAATTTTTGAACTAAATGGGGAACCTTTGTGTACAAAAGAATGTCTTCCAGATTGATTATGCCCAAGATACTTTCCAAAGAGATATGGATATGTCTTTTAGAGGTTTACTTAATACAAAATTACCCAAAAATGTAAATAATATGTAAATTGTAAAACCATGAGTTGAGTTCGTGGATTTCAAACAACATTTCAAACTAAATGTGGAACCTTCATGTACAAAAGAATATCTTTAGGATTGATTATGATGAAGCTACTTTCCAAAGAGCTATGGACATTGATTTCAAAGGTTTAATTAATTGTAGTGTGGTATTATATATAGATGATGTTACTATATATTCAATGAATCAATCTAAGCCTCTGCAACATATCAAGCAATTTTTTGAGATATGAAGGAAATATATGATTTCTTTGAACTCAGAAAAAAGTATGTTCGTAGTGATTGAAGGACAACTACTTATTCATGGAAAACTAATTATTCATGTTATTTATAAATATTGTATATTAGTTGATCCAGAAAGAAATAAGGCCATTAGTCATATTCCTTTTCCCCATAACAAGAAAACAATGCAATATTTCTTCAATAAGATTAGTTTTGTAAGGCATTGTGTTTCAAACTTTGCATAAACTATTATACCCTTCCAAAAAATGATTAAGAAATATTTTTAAGTGGACTAAAATTGTGAAGGACACTTTCAAAAAGATAAAGTTTGTCATTGCTACTATAGTAGCATTGTGTAGTCCATATTTTGATAAAGATTTATTTTTATAGAATTTTGCATATGAACACATCCTAATTGTTGTTCTCACCTATAAAAAAAGTAAATGGAGTGAATTTCCTATTTCATTCATGAGAATATACCTACAAGGTGATGAAATGAACTAACCAACAATTAAAAAACAAGAATTCATTGTATTTAAAGTAGTAAAACATTTGAGGTCTTACATTATGAAAAGTCACACTATTGTGGTGGTTGCACATTTAGCTATTAGATCTCTCTTTATTCGAAAGGAACTTGGAGAAATGAGAGAAAACTAGATGAATTTTATCTATTGCAATTTGGTGTTCAAACCAACCACTATGGTTTGAGGCCAAGGGGTTTACAAACTAGGAGTTGGAGCACAGGATTAGGTTGATATTTATGAAGTAGGGCGGGAAAATGAGATCTCTACATATACTATTGATGTATATTACATTCTTGCTACCACTAATTCATGGTATTGAGATCTAAAACATTATTTACAATATTTATTATGTCCTTGTCACTTGGATTCAAGGAAGGAAAGAAATTTGAGTCTAGTTTTGATGCAGGAGCATCGTAAGCAAGCCAACAAAGCAAGTGCAAAGGCAAAGGACAGTTGGATATGCACTAGCGCACATTTTGAGAATGTTTTGAATTTAAGAGAGGAAACATTAATGTAATATATAGGAGGATGTATTTGCATTTATGTTTTGAAGATTGTAAACAGATCTTGAGCATTTCTCTCATCTGTCGAATATGGAGGTATTTAATTGTAATAAATGTAAAGTAGTTGTAGATTTTAATTCAAGATTAGATAGCTTAGAGTGTAAGAGGGAAAACTCTAGAAAGCTCTCTCGCATGTATTGTATTGTAACAAGAAGGATTATTCTCATTGTAAGAGTGAGGAGTTGTAGAGAAAGAGAGCATAGAGGAGAACAAAGATTGTAGAATTTGTATGAGAAGATAGTTGTTGCTATAGAACACATGTACATATGCACTTGGATTAATATAAAGAAGCTTTGATCCAATTTCATGGTGATGTGATGAATACTTTTTGCATCTATTGAATGTTATGTTTATAGTTTTCTTATATACTCTGTTATGAATTTGTTTCAATGCTATGTGTGTGTATGATCATGATTTCATGTTGAATGTATGAAGTCCATGAGAGGAGAAATATGATTTTCAATTGTTTCTCATTCTAAGAATTCCTACAAGGAGTGCAGTGAAAGTCCGCAAAGAGTACATTGACAAGTCTCTGAGTTTTATCTCAGAAAAGTTCAGGAGGGATATCATTGTTCTCATAACAACAAAAGTATAGGTATAGCACAGAGCCATGCAAAGTGTACGCAGGCGGTTGAAGTCTTAGACTTTACCAACCAAGGAGAAAGATTGAAGAATTGTTGTTGCAAAGGAGTGAACAGAGTTGGAAGCGTGAAATAACCAGAGGTTATTGGGAGTGCCACAAGGGGTGTGTGTAAGAACCCTTGAGAAATCCTTGAAACTATAGCAGAACAAAGATCAGGAGGAGTAGTGGCCATTGGATTTGGATCAACGAGAGTCGTTGATCTCTTGCTTGACTTTCTTCATTTCAGAATTTGAGGTGTGGAGAAAGTTGTGACTCAGAGTCGAGAGTTGAAAACTCCCGATTCACGAACTCCCAATAGAATCAGGACCGTCAGATCACGGGAAGCTCAGAGCCATTTATTTGTGGTGAGAATTCATCACAATTTCAGCTATCAGGCAAAGGGAGTTGTTACATTGCAAACTGCCAATACGCGAAATCCTGAGGTGTCAGAATATTTGGCCCCAAGTTTTAGTCAAAGGTCACATCAAGTGAAGTCAAGGGAGGAGTCAAAGATCCATTATCCCTTGTAGGGGTTTCAAGGATCAAATGGGTCAAAGGATCTCACATCATGGATCACAAAGTTTCAAAACCCGAAATACCTTTTTGGGTGAAGGCTGTGATCACATCAGTTGGTCACGTGGGTAAGAGTTGGCACTTAGTGCTTGTTCACATAGGCGTAACTCCTAAGAAGGACCTATGGAAACACTTGTGTGTTGAGGATTCTTGCGAGGAGTCAAAGGGTGAATCAGAATCAAATGGGATATTAAGAACAATCCTTAGACTGGGAGGTCAATCAAAACCTATTGAGGTAGGGGTGTTGCATCAGGTGGTATCAGAGCTTACAATCATTGTTTTCTATAAGAAGGAGAGAACATAAGGCAAGTTGTGATTCATATTCTGCATGGAATAGATTTGAACAATGCTGCTAAGAATACGTCAAGATAGACCAATGCCCGATCCAGCTGTGGAAAGTGAAATGAGAGAAATATGTGCTCGGTTAGATGCTATGGAGACAACACAGAGATGGACATTTGATGCTGGAGATGTCAGTGAGGATGAAAGTGAAAATGAGGTTGGAGCTGAAGAAGAAATTGTAGCCGAAGATGCTGCAGAAGAACTTCTATTCAGAGTTGTTGCAAGAATAGGTGCCAGAGGAAAAATGGATATTCCAATATATGAAGGAAACTTAGACATTGAGGAGCTGCTATATTGGTTTAGAGATATATATAAATACTTTGACTATGAGGATGTCAAGGAGGATAAGAAAGTTAAACACGTTGTCACTAGACTTAAAGGGCATGCAACACTATGGTGGGATGAACTGCAGGTAGACATGCATTGCAAATACATGAAAAGAATCAAAAGATGGGATAGGATGGTCGCAAGGATGAAAGCCAAGTTTATACCCAGATATTATCAAATTATTTTGTTTCAAAGAATGAAGAATTTGAGACATAAAGGGATGTCAGTGAAGGAATACACTGAAGAGTTCTACAGGATAAACATTAGAGAAGGTCATCATGAAAGTGATGATGAAAAATTTTCCAGATATATGAATGGTCTAAGATATGACATTCAAGATGAGATGAGCATGAAGATGAATAGGAATGTAGAAGATGCTTATCAAATGGCTTTAAAGGTAGAAGAAAAATTGGCCCGAAAGAAAAGTCAAAGGGGCAGAGGAAGAAGTCAAAGCAGAGGCAAAGAAATTGCCCAGGATAGAGTACAGAAGCCTAAAAATGAATAAAAGAAACCTCATAATCACCCTGAAAGAGGAGGAAGTTCACAGGGAAGACATTATGTCGATAAGAACACTTTTCTTCAAGCAAGAGGAAGAGGAAGAGGCGGAGGAGGCGAGATAAAATGTTTTTTCTATGGAAAGATCGCACACAAATATTTTGAATGTCCTGATATAAAAAGAGATGAAGGAGAAGCTCACATTTCATAAGAGAAAAGGAGAAATGTTAAGGAAGAAGATGCAGAAGGCGGAAGATCCTTAATGATGCGTAAAATTCTCTTGAAGCCAAAGAAAGAGATGGAGAATCCATTCCAAAGAAACAATTTGTTCAGAACTTCTTGCAAGATGAAGGATAGGATATGCAAGGTAATAGTGGACAATAGAAGTACATATAATCTAGTATCCGCATAAATGGTGGAGAAGCTGGAATTGGAGATAGTTGCACATCCAAGCCCATACAAGGTTTCTTGGTTACAAAAAGGACATCAGGTAACTATCACTAAACAATGTTTAGTTGAATTTAAGATAGGGGGGTATAGAGATGATATTTTATGTGATGTCATTCCCATGGATGTTTGTCATATTTTGTTGGGGAGACCGTGAAAATATGACATAAATGTTGTTCATGATGGAAGAAAGAACACATACACCTTGGAAAAGAATGGTAGAACACATATGTTGCTGCCAATTGAAGACAAGAAGGTGAAAGAAGAAATAAGAAATACTATACTTCTCATGAGTGGGAAGGAACTTCTGGATGAAGTCAAGAAAGATGAAGATATGTAATTTGTTGTGGTGAGGAAACCTAGAGTCATCTTGACAAGTAATTCGATAGATGATCTACTGGAGGAAATTAAGGAACTGTTGGATAATTTCACTGATATAGTGGTGGACAATTTACCTTGTTCATTGTCACCCATCATAAGTATAAGCCATCACATTGACCTTATAGTAGGAGCAAGTTTACCAAAAAAAATAGCGTATAGATTGACGTCGCAAGAGAATGAAGAGGTCAAGAAGCAATTCCAATATTTGATGGACAAAGGGTTGGTTAGATAAATCTTGAGTCCATGCACTGTGCGAACGATGTTAAGTCTGAAGAAAGATGGTGGTTGGAGAATGTGTACAAACCCGAGGGCTATAAAAAAAATCACCATCAGGTATAGATTTCCTTTACCCAGGATGGATGAATTGATGGATTGCTTGAGTGGAGCAATTTTTTTTCCAAAGATTGATTTGAAAAGAAGTTATCACCATATTAGAATGAGGGAAGGTGATGAATGGAAGACAACATTCAAGATGAATGAAGGGTTGTATGAATGGCTTCTCATGTCATTTGGTTTGACGAATGCGCCAAATACATTCATGCGATTAATGAACGAAGTCTTGAAGGATTTCATTGGAAAGTTTGTAATTGTGTATCTTGATGATATATTAATCTTTAGTAAGACCGAGGAGGAACACTTGAGACACTTGACTCTAGTGATGAGGAGATTGCAGTAAGAGAAGTTGTTGATAAATTTGAAGAAGTTGTCTTTCATGAAGAAAGAAATCATTTATTTGGGGTTTGTAATCTCTTTGAATGAGTTGAAGATAGATCCTAAGAAGGTAAAATCAATAAGAGATTGACCATCACCAAGGAATATCTTTGAACTCAGAAGCTTCCATGGATTAACGAGTTTTTACAGGAAGTTCATCAGAAATTTTAGTGGGATTAGTGCACCAATGATGGACACAGTAAAAAAAAGACATAAATATTTTCATTGGATAGAGAAAGCAAGGAAAAGTTTCAAGTTGTTGAAGGAGAAGATAACTGGACAACCAGTTCTGGTTTTGCCAGACTTCAGTAAAACATTTCAATTCAGATGTGACGCAAGTGTATTCACGATTGGAGCAGTCTTAAGTGAAGACAATAAACTAATTTCATACTTTAGTGAGAAGTTGAATGAGGTAAAGATAAAATATTTAACTTATGATAAACAGTTTTATGCAATCATACAGGCGTTGAAGAAATGGAGGCATTACTTGGTTCTGAAAGAGTTTGTCCTGTATAGCGACATCCATGCTTTACAATTCATAACTCGACAGGATAAATTGAACCAGAAACATGTGAAATGGGTTGACTTTATGAAAAAATTTACTTTTGTTATAAAGAACATTTTTGGAACTGTTAATAAGGTTGTTGATGCATTGAGAAGGAAATGTTTGATTATATAGGAGTTTTGTGTGAAAACCTTAGGTTTTGATAACCTTAAGGAAATGTACAAGGATGATTTAGATTTTGGGTATGCTTATGAAGCATGTGAGAATCATGTTCTGAGAGACAAAAGACAATAGATTGAATATATGGTTTAGGATGGACTGTTATTCAAATGAAATCAATTGTGTATCCCGAAGAGTTCTATGACAGAGAATCTTCTGAAGGAAAAACATAGTGGGGGATTGGCTGGACATTTCGGACATGAAAAAACCTTTGCGCAACTAAACAATTTATATTATTGGCCAGGGATGAGGACAGATGTCAAGAATTTTGTCAACAAATGTAGAATTTGCCAACACACAAAGGGGAAAAGATAGAATACAAAATTGTATCAACCATTGCCAATACCAGAGAGGCCGTGGGATGGGGTAAGCATGGATTTTTTGTTAGGAATTTTGAGGACACATAGAGGTTGTGATTCCATATTCGTGGTAGTTGACAAATTCTCTAAAATGGCACATTTTATTACATGTCAAAAAACCAATGATGCAACACACATTGCAAACCTGTTTTTCAAAGAAGTTGTTAACAGGGATGATTTTAGGGGCTAAATTTCACTCATTGGCTAATTTTCCATGGTTTTTCCAAAAACGAGATTCATTATCTTAAAAATAATTTGTCCAAATTCTATAGGATAAAATTGTTTTGCCTTAAAAATTGCCAAAATTTTATAAAAACTATATAAAATCCTTAAAAATTTGAATATCTTTACAAAAATATCGCCAAACATTTATAGTTGGCATATGAAGGATTAGTAATATTCACCAAGGTTTCTACATTTAAAAAAAAAAAAATCCATCCTTAAAATCATCCCTAGGTGTTAGAATTCATGGCTTACCTAAGAGTATTATTTCAGACAGGGATACCAAATTTGTTGGTCATTTCTGGAGGACATTATGGAAGAAGATGGGAACAAACTTATCTTTTATCTCATCATATCACCCTCAGACAGATGGACAAACTAAGGTAGTAAACATAAGCTTAGGATATTTATTGAGGAGTTTAGTAGCTGAACATCATAGTCGGTGGGATCAAATTCTGCCACAATCAGAATTTGCATATAATGACTCACCTAACAGAAGCACGGGACAGAGCCCATTCCAGATAATGTATGGAATGCAACTGAGAGGAGTATCTGGGCTGAGGGACTTAGAGAAAATTGAACTCAAAAGTGTTGGAGCAAAGGATTTTGCAGCAGAAATGCAAGAGCTCCACGACAAAATTAAGGAATGACTGCAGAATTCCAACCAGAAATACCAGGACAGAGCATATCAACATAGAAGAGAACTTCAATTTGAAGTGGGATATTTGGTCTTAACGCATCTAATAAAGAAAGGTTCCTAAGGGGAACATACAATAAACTGAAGATGAAAAAGATAGGGTCGTGTAAGATTCTGAGAAAATTTGAGGCCAATGCTTATGAAATAGAATTGGCAGATGGTGTAGGAATATCTCCCATATTCAATGTAGCAGATCTATATCCTTACAAAGAAGATGAAACTGAGAGATCATAGGATCAAAAGGAAGTTCAGTGGGTCAAACAGATGCATGTAGCTGAAAATCCATGGATGGAAAATATCATTGATCAGAGAGTTAACAAGAAGCCCTAGAGGAAGACATATTTTGAGTATTTAGTAAAATGGAAAGGACACTCGATTGAAGATGCATGTTGGGAAAGAGAAGAAAGTATCCAGAAGCATGGACAGACGATGCAAGAGTTCATGAATTTTTTAGCTAGAGGAATATGATGTAGGATCATCGTAAGAAAGCTAGCAAAGCAAGCGCAAAGGAAAATGACAGTTGGATATGCACCAGCACACATTTTGAGAATGTTTTGAATTTAAGAGAGGAAACATTAATGTAATATCTAGTAGGATGTATTTGCATTTATGTTTTGAATATTGTAAATAGATCTTGAGCATTGCTCTCATCTGTCGGATATGGAGGCATCTAATTGTAATAAATGTAAAGTAGTTGTAGCTTTTAATTCCAGATTAGATAGCTTAGAGTGTAGGAGGGAAAACTATATAAATCTCTCTCGCATGTATTGTATTGTAACAAGAAGGACTATTCTCATTGTAAGAGTGAGGAGTTGTAGAGAAAGAGAGCATAGAGGAGAACATAGATTGTAGAATTTGTATGAGCAGATAGTTGTTTCTATAGAACCCATGTACATATGCACTTGGATTAATATAAAGAAGCTTTGATCCAATTTCATGGTGTTGTGATGAATATTGTTTTCATATAGTGAATGGTATGTTTACAGTTTTCTTATATTCTTTGTTATTCATTTGTTTCAATTCTATGTGTGTGTATGCTCATGATTTCATGTTGAATGTATCTAGTCCGTGAGAGGAGGAATATGAGTTTCAATTGTTTCTCATCCTGAGAATTCCTACGAGTGTAGTGAAAGTTCACAAAGAGTGCATTGACGTGTCTCTAAGTTTTATCTCAGAAAATTTCAGGAGGGATATCATTGTTCTCATACCAGTAGAAGTACAGGTATAGCATAGAGTCGTGCAAAGTGTACGCAGGAAGTTGAAATTTTAGACTTTACCAACCAAGGAGAAAGATTGAAGAACTGTTGTTGCAAAGGAGTGCACATATTTGGAAGTGTGAAATAACCAGAGGCTATGGGGAGTGTCGCAAGGGGTGCATGCAATAACCCTTGAGAAATCCTTGAGATTACAACAAAACAAAGGTCAGGAGGAGTAGTGGCCATTGGATTTGGATCAATGAGAGTTGTTGATCTCTTGCTTTAATTTCGTCATTTCGTAATTCGGGGTGTGGAGAAAGTTGTGACTTGGAGTCGAGAGTTGCGAACTCTCGATAGAATCAGGACCATCAGATTGTGGGAATCTCAGAGTCATTGATTTGTGGTGATAAGTCATCACGATTTTGGCTTTCGGGCGAAGGGAGTTGTTACATTGCAAATCATCGATACGCGAAATCCCAAGGTGCTAGAATATTTGGCCCCAATTTTTAGTCAAAGGTCACATCAAGTGAAGTCAAGGAAGGAGCCAAAGATCTGTTATCCCTTTTCGGCGTTTTGGGGATCAAAGGAGTCAAAGGAGCTCACATTACGGATCACGAAGTCACAAAACCAGAAATACCTTTTCGATAAAGGCTGTGGTCACATCGGTTGGTCACATGGGTAAGAGTTGGCGCTTAGTACTTGTTCAAACAGGCGTAACTCCTAATAAGGACCTGTGGAAACAATTGTGTGTTGAGGATTCCTGCAAGGAGTCAAAGAGTTAATCAAACTCAAAGGGGAGATTAAGAACAATCCTTAGATCAGGAGGTCAAGAAGAACCTACTGAGGTAGGGGTGTTGAGTCAATTTGGCCCCTTCATTTTTTGAAATATGAGGATGAGGATGCACCACTACAGGGCATAGATATCGGTGCAAAGGACGTGGAAGAGGATAAAAGAATGCAACAAAAGTCATATGTAAAGGGATAAAAGTTAAGGAGAATAATCAATAATTGACTTGGGTAATGGATTGACATAGTCATCCTTATCCCTTTTGTAACTAAATTGACATGGTCAACTTTGGCCACTATCATTGTATAAAATTCCATCGAGGCTCGGATAAATGGGTTATCTTGTTATCTTTTTATATGGTTAGATGTTGATGGTTGTGGGAATTATTGAGATCTCAATCTATTCACTATGATGTTGTGGAAACCCTTTATAAGTCTCATAAAATGAATGAATGAGTAGTTGGGCCCCCTCTTCAAAACTAAGAGTATGTGTCTAATATGAATGCTAAATAGAGTTATGTTGTTTCCTTTATCTATTCATGGATATTGAGTAATGCATGTTATATATGTGATGATGATTTATATTTCTAGTTATATTGTTTAATGTTTCATCCTACATGTTGTGGAATGAAATGGAACACAATATGAAACAAAGAACACAGTACTGTAGAAAATTGAAGAGGGACAGACAATTTTGAAGAATAGAGATGGTGTCTAAAGACACCATTAGAACACTTAAGAACATAGTACTGTGATCAGAACATCATAGTGCATATTCAACATCTTGATCTGCATGATCTATTGTGCAATATGAAATCACTTCACATTCGACATATGAAACTGACTAAAGGGGTATTCTTTTAAAGACTCAAGATCTAACCAACTCCCAGAGAATCTGAAATATCTTGTCCACATACAACCGTTAACAGTTAGATTTGATTCCACAAAATTGGTTATGTCAAGTCGGCTCGATGATACTCAGCCATACTGACTATCCATCCAACACGTAGTTGATTTTAGGGGTGGTCGATCCATTTCCTTGACTATCTTTGACTACTGGTCGATTTTTCGACCGATAAGCATGTCGACTACTCAAATGACTAGTGTGGTGTGTTGGTCGATATCCTGACTGACTGTGTCCATATGTAGGTCTACCTATCGATCGAATGAACCCAGAAGATGTGTGTTAAACCATCAATTCTTGATGTTCCAACACCCCCCATCATCACACAACTCTAAAGGTTCAGAAGGTGAAACTACATCACTGGAATACCCCCCCATAATTGCATCTTCTTGAAGCCCAAGCAAAGTGTGGTTCTTGATAAATATGGATTTAGCTAAAGGTTTGGTGAATATATCAACAACTTGATCTTTAGTATGACAATATTCAAGAGAAATAATGTTATCATGAACCAATTGTCGCAAATAGTGAGAATGTATCTCAACATGCTTCATCTTATTGTGAGAAACATGATTGTCAACAACCTATATGGAACTTTGATTATCACAAAAGATTGTAGTTTAGGTATGAATAGGAAATCCAAGCTCTCCCAAAAGTTGACAAATCTAAATGGCTTTAGTACCTACTTGAGAAATGCCATGATATTCTTCTTCTGTAGTCAACAGAGAAACCACCTTATGTTTCTTGCATGACCACACCAAAGGTCCAATGCTATAGTGAAACACATACCCATAAGTGTACTTTCATTCATCTCCATCGCCAGCCTAGTCAGAGCTGGTGAAGTCAACTAGCACATCTAAACTACTACAATATTTGATACCAAAGTGAGTGGTACCCTTCAGATATCGAACAATGTGTTTAATTGTTTTCCAGTGGCTTTCTTTGGGATCCTACATGAACCAAGAAACCACACTAACAATAAAGGATATATCACGTCAACTATGAGTAAAATAAATAAGATTGTCGACCAATTGTCAATAAAGTGCAGCATCGACAACAGGTGTTTGACATGTTTTGGTAAGATTCACTCCATGATGAAAGGGAGTTACAAGGCTTGCAATTAGCCATCTTAAAACATGACAACAAATCCACTACATATTTAGACTGAGAAATGAAAAAAACGTCACACAATGGTTGATAATCCCTAAATAGTGGCACATTACCCCTTAATTGGGGCATATTACAATAGTATTGTTATTTTATTTATGTCCACTTGGGTCCATTAGTTGTAATTGTACCTCCTAGACTCCTATATATACCAATGAGACATTTTCAATTGGAATCATCTTGTATTTGTAAATTTATGTGGTGTATAAGGAGGTTTCCCCCTTGAAGAGGCTTATTATCTAAAATTATCTTTTTTTCAAGGCATTGAGTACTTATTCTGAGGTTTTTATGCTATTTTGATATTTGGTTCTTAACATTTGGGATCATAGATCAAGGTCTTGGGGTTTTGTTGTTGCATCTAAGACACCTTGGAATTTTCAATATAATTTTTTTTGTACGACGTTTCAAATGGAACACCTTGGAAGATAGTTAGTAAACAAATCAAGGTACTTGGGGTGAACATTTCATCTCCTAAGACTTTATACTTTCAGAGATATAGCCTATGTAAGATCGAGTTTTGGAATCATCCTGAATTTAATCATCGTGGAATTTTCACTATAAAATATTTTATGTGACATTTCAGACCTTGAAACTAGAAGTCTATTCATATAAATTATCAAGGGATATGTGATAAAAATTTCAACTTTTGGGTCATCCTACGTTTATAGATACATCCTTTGTAAGATAGGGTAGCTAACTAGCCATATTAACTAGTCACAAAAAGGTGTTTCGGGTAAAATAGTGATATATTCTTAAGTGAGTATCCAAATTAAGTGAGACCGGTTTCATTGGATAGTGGAAAATATTAATTATTTTGGGTGCAAGTTTTAGAATCAAATATTAGATATTGTGCTCTTGGAACACTTTACAAGTACGCTCTCCTGGAAGGGCCAAAAATCAGCAAGGTGTGGGGAAGTTACCATAATTTCCACTTGGCACATCCAATTTTGATAAGAACTATGGCATTGCAGAGAAGACATATCAGAGAATTATAAAATGAAATTTCAGACCCATAAGGGCCGAAATTTTGGAGATACAGTAGAAGAAAGATCGTCTAGCAGAACCACCTCCAAATCGAGGTTTAAAAGGTGTGTTTTGTTTTTGGAAATTTGCATATCTTTTGACTATAATATTCAATTGGGGTGATTAAAAAATTATAATAAAGTGGGATAAAAGGAGTATCACATAAATTTGAGAGAATCTTAGGGAGTTTTAGGTATATATGTATTACAGTGTCTCAAAACATAGGAGTTGTCATTATTTGTCAGTGCTACAACCCAAGGACTGTGTGGTTCTTCCACATACCTAGAGTATATTGGAAGGCCCCTTGTGAAAAATTGTGCATTAGAAAACACTACTACGGGTCTAAGATCCCTCATACCTTACGTATATTGGGAGAACCCCTAGAATCATGAGACTTACCAAGTAAATATTTTCATCGTCTTATTTCTATAGTACACCGAGAACAACACTCATGGAGATAAGTCTCTAGTACCTAGGTAGTTAGATAGTACAACTAAGGGCATGTTCAAGCCTCCTTAGTTAGTTCCCTAAGATATTGGGCCAAGTACTATTGTTGGACCCCACACGTATATCAGAGAGATATAGCACCTGACATTCCCTTGTTTGTGAGGACCTCTACCTAAGCCAATTAGGAATTCCTACCTTGCAGTGATACCTCACCAACATGCCACCAAACAACGAAAATTCTACACCAAATAAGACCTCAGACAATCCCACTTGGACTCTTTATGAAGGTGAAGAAATGCACAGGAACATAAATGATTTACAAAAGAAGGAAGTAACAAAAGATGAACTACTAGGGATGATGGGTTCAACTAAAGCTAAGATGGAAGCAATAATGGATACTAAGATGGATGGTTTAAAAAGGGAGATCATGGAAGGATTGAAAATTTTCCTAATAGAGAGGCCACCTGAAAGTGAAAATGTATCCCATGAAATTCATGATGAGGACACAAGGAAGATGAATCAAGACTGGAGAAAATCTAACTTTGGGTTGAATACCAACCACATTCCTAAGATCAATATGAGGAAGTTTGATGGAAAGGATCCAATCACATGGATACTCCAGGTGGAGCAATTCTTTGATCTACATGATGTGCCACACACACAAAAGGTATGAATTGCGTCTTTATATTTAGAACCCAATAAATTTGTGTGGTATCGATGGATTTTTTCTTGCAAATCACTTGTCACTTGGACAATTTTCACGGAATAAATGATAGCAAACTATGAGAATACAAGGAGCAATACATTCTTCAGTCAATTGATAAATATCAAGAAAAAGGGTTCAGTTGCGGACCACATTGAGAACTTCCAAAGATTGAATATAAAGCTAACAAATATTCCAGGTGAGTACTTGATTGATGTATTCAAAGGAACTTTAAAGGATAACATTGAACATGAGGTTTTCCTTTGGGAAACCAAATCATTGGAGAATGCGTTCAGGGTGGAGAGAAATGTTGAAAGTAAAAATATGGCTATGGCTACTAGAAAGAGCACTCCTAACATATATTGAGAGAATAATGTTCAAGGGAGTAGTGATAAAAGCTCCATCTTCTAGGAAATCCTACGTTTATAGATACACCTTCTGTAAGATAGGGTAGCTAACTAGTCGTATTAATTAGTCGCAAAAAGGTGTTCCAGGTAAAATAGTGATATATTATTAATTGAGTATCCAAATTAAGTGAGGCTAGTTGCATCGTATAATGGAAAGTCTTTGTTATTTGACGCACATGCCCGCTACCTCTCTACCCACAGGTCAGGCAGTCCGCGTGCTCACAATATTTTCCCTTTCTCATGGCCCGAAGAACACTAACCGGTTCTTCTATTTTCCTATCAGGAAATCTGCACCCACAACAATCCTCGTGGGATCCCCTCTCTGCACTTAAGAGATCAGAATTCATGACTTCATGAATCCAATGGTCGAGCGTCGGTCCCTCGAATCCCCGAAACCCGATAACTAGTCAACGCTGACCTTTTCCTCCCCTATCGGGATTTTTCCTATCACGATTTCAGCACTCGTGATGTCGATAAACTTGGTTCTCTGACTCCCGAATCTCGATTCGTCGAAACTCCGATGCGCTCGCGAGTTTTAATTTTCAACACTTCACCTCCTTGGGACTTCAGACTTCATGGTATCGCGAATCCTGATGTAATATGTTTAGAGATTTATCCCACAAAACTATGAAACTCATGCCAATAGTCCACTCGCTGACTCTTGTGGTCCCCACACTGCTCCTTAGTCATCGGGATATCGTGTTTCATCATTTTGCGATTCCTGTTGCTATGTTCACGGGATTTCCACCCACAAAACTTTGATATGGGATTCCACGCGCAAATCCTATGGCCCTTATGGCTCATATCAATGGTCCTGCCCCTCCTGAGCTTTGAACCTTTTAGAGAATACTTCGTTGTATCTCCCCTGCTCCTCTGTGAGATCTGACGGCTCACGGGATGTCGTGAATCCTCCTTGGAGAATACTGACCGTCCGTTCCTCCTTGATGATTTCTATCACCTGGACCAAGTGTCCCTTCACGAAAACTTGTCCACCTTCAGCGCAAACTTATGACGCTTCTTATGAAATTTCAGTCACATCTTCCCTGCTCTGCCCTTCAACAATTTTGAAGGTCTTATCCTTCCTCATTTTTCTTACAAATCTGAATCTTTCAGAAGATCCCTGCACACACTCCTTGCGACAGACCTTCAAACACTTCCTAAGTGTTGAAGTCCTTTGAATCTGCACACACCTGCAACAGCAGTCTCTCAGTGCTTCACTCAGGTTCGTAACCCTGAGACTTTGCTTAGCCTGCGCACTCTTTGCGTGGATCCTGTGCCTGTCTGCACTTCTGCGTGAATGAGAACAAAATCTATCTCTATCTGAACCCCTTATCAACGCACTCCTTGCGGACACTTCGACTGCACTCCTTGCAGGAAATCTTTCTCAGATAGAGACACAATTGAAACGCATTCCTTCTTCCTTTTAGACTTCAAACTCAAACATGAAATCATATACACAACACATAAAGCAAATGTATAACAGGAAGAAAACATTCATGAACACATCATTCAACATCAATACACAGAGAACAAACACAAAAAACCATGAATTTGAATCAACCTCTTCTATTAATCCAAATATCTGTACATGGGTGTTCTTACACATCTCTTTTCATGCTCTTTCTCCAATGCTTCATCTTCTAATGATACAATACACAATGAGGGTGTCTATATCCTGTTTCCCTCTTGCACCCTAAAAACTGTCAAATCTAGAATTAAATCTATCTACCTGCATTAACTACTTTAAATGCCTTCTACCTACTAAGGATGAGAACAAAATGGCTCAAGGTTCGTTTACATTATTCAAGTGCACTTCATTAAATTCCCACATTTATGTTTGTGCATGAAATCCAAGAGAAATTCAAAAATTGTGCTGGTGCTTGCCCAACTATCTTTTTCCTTCCGCGCTGGCTTGCTTGATGTTGGTGATGTGCCTGCATCATACTCCCTCACTTGAAAATTTTCATGGGATCCTTTCCATGAGCTCACACATGGTCTATCGATGCTTCTGGATCTCCACTTCATTCTCCCAACTGGCATCTTCAACTGGATGGTTCTTCCACTTGACCAGATACTCAAAGTATTGCTTTCGCCTAGGCCTCTTGCTTACTCTTTTATCCAGTATACATGCCATCTGTAGCTTATCTGCCACTGGCATCTATCTTGTCCAATGGATTATTGGCTGCTCATCTCCATTCTCTGTTTCTTCAGCTCTATACGAGTACAAATATGATATATTGAATATCGAAGAAATTTTGATCCCATCGGGTAATTCAATCTCATAAGCATTCACCCCAATTTTCTTCAAGACCCTACATGGCCCAATTTTCTTCATCTTCAACTTATTATATGTTCCTCTCCGGAACATTTCTTTTCTCAAATGTGCTAGAACCAAGTCATCAAATTCAAACTAAAGTTGTCTCCTATGCTGATCTGCTCTACGCTTATATTCCTGACTTGAATTCTGCAATCGCTTCTTCACCTGGCTGTGAAGTTCTTTCATCGCCTCTGTGAATTATTCTGCACTAGCACTCCTAGTCACAGTCTATTATGAATCCCTCAGTTCAGAAATTCCTCTCAGTTGCATGCTATAGACAACCTGAAATGGACTTTTCCCTGTGCTCCGGTTGACTGAGTCGTTATATGCAAACTCTGCCTGTGGTAATATATTGTCCCACTGGCTGTGGTGCTCTGTCACCAAGCTTCTCAGCAAGTCTCCCAGACTTTTGTTCGCCACTTCTTTCTATCCATCCGTCTGAGGATGATAATCTGAACTAAATGACAAGTTAGTTCCTAGATTCTTCCATAAGTTCCTCCAAAAATTCCCTATGAATTTAGTATCTCGATCCGAAACTATACTCCTTGGAAACCCATGAAGTCAAATGACCTCTTTGAAGAACATGTTCACAATGTGAGTTGCATCACTGGTTTTCTGACATGGAATGAAGTGTGCCATTTTGGAAAATCTATCCACCACCACAAAGATTCAATCACAACCTCTTTGTGTTCTTGGCAACCCCAATACAAAATCCATGCTAATTGCATCCCACGACCTCTCTGGTATGGGAAATAGTTGGTAAAGCCCCGCATTCTGTCTTCTTCCCTTCGAATGCTGGCAAATCTTGCATCTGTCCACAAATATCTTGACATCTTCTCGCATTCCTGGCCAAAAATATGACTCATTCAACTTTGCAAACGTCTTGTCGTGACCAAACTGTCCTGCCAATCCTCCACTGTGTTTCTCCTTCAATAGATTCTCCCTCATGGAGCATTTCGGAATACACAGTTGATTACCTCTAAACAGTAATCCTTCCTAGATCAGGTGCTCTACCCACTGTCTTCTATCTCTGAGAATCGTATTCTCATCTGCTTCATATGCTTCCTTAAAATCTGGATCATCTGTGTACATGTCACTGAGATCATCAAAACCCAATGTTTTGACTTTGAACTCCTGCAAAAACAAACACTTCCTTCTCAAAGCATCAACCACTTTGTTAGCAGTACCAGAAATATGCTTAGTCACAAAAGTGAAATTCTGCATATACTCAACCCATTTAACATGTTTCTGATTCAACTTCTCTTGTTGAGTCACAAATTGCAGTGCATGATTATCACTGTACAAGACAAACTCCTTCGGGATCAAGTAATGCCTCCATTTCTTCAATGCCTAGATGATAGCATAAAACTCCTTATCATAAGTGGAGTATTTTACTTTCTCTTCATTCAGCTTCTCACTGAAGTATGTTATCGACCTGTCTTCTTGACTTAAGACAGCCCCGATTGCAAATCTGCTTGGATCAAATTTCACTTGAAATGTTTTCTGGAAATCCGGCAACACCAAAACTGGTCATTTCGTAATCTTCCTTTTCAACAGATTGAAACTCTTCTTAGCCTCTTCAGTCCAGTGAAAAGGCTTGTGTCTTTTCTTCACTGTATCCATCATCGCTGCACTAATTCCACTGAAATTCCTGATGAATTTTCGATAGAAACTAACCAATCCGTGAAAACTTCTCACCTCAAAGATATTCTTCGGTGATGGCCAATTCTTGATTACCTCCACCTTATCTGAATCCATCCTCAACTCATTTGCCAAAATAACAAACCCTATGTAAATGAGCTATGTCTTCATGAATGGGGACTTCTTCATATTTATCAACAGCTTCTCCTGTTGTAATTTCTGCATCACTGTAGCCAAATGCTTCAGATGCTCTGCCTCTGTTTTACTAAAAACTAGTATGTCATCCAAGTATACGATGACAAATTTCCCGATGAACACCCTTAGGACTTCATTCATCAACCTCATGAAGGTACTCGGCACATTTGTTAAGCCAAACGGCATAACAAGCCATTCATACTGTTAACTCCCAAAATAGCACCATCATTTTGGTTGAGTTTTACGGTGGATAGCATAGCTATTGATGGTTTCCTCAATTCATTGTTGAGTCTTTTAGCTGCAAAATGTTAGATTTGGGTTTGACTTAAATTTGGATTGTAAAGTCTTCTTTTTCAAAATTGTCGTTTTTACTTTCCACAGCTAACTTGTTTTCAAAAGTTCATTGTGCGCTGTGGAAAGTGCCCAATTTCAACAGCTAAGGAGATCATTTCACCAGTTGGCGCGCTGTTGAAAGTGTCAAATATTAAAGGGTTCTTGAATCAGTTCTCTAGTGGCGCGCTGTCAAAGATACATGCTTTCAACAGCTAAGGAGGGTCTTCTACAAAGAGGCACACTGAGGAAAATCAAGATTATCAACAGCTAATAGAGGCTATACTCCCAGGTTGGCAGCATCAAATCAAACCTTTGTTTCCATATCAGACACTGTTCACAAAGGATCATTTAGGATTTTTGAATTGCAAATGGAAAAATGACATTTAAACTTGCAAGGAACTTTTCAATCCCTTCCTGAGCTCCAAATTAAGATCTGACAACACCATTGGAAAGATGAGATTCTGTAGATGTCGATCGACTATTCATATGTGAAAAATGGATTTTTTATGACCGAGAAATTCAATTT